>PVLA01000305.1:0-94713 GCA_004027455.1 Hydrochoerus hydrochaeris | reverse complement strand
TTTCAAGTACATTCAGTTCTTTCCAATCTAATGGTCATGTGCTAGTGCAAGTCCTCCTCTGTTCTCCAGATTGCTGTGATGGATTCTAAGCGACCTCCCTGATCTTGTGTTGTTACATCTGCTCATAGGGGATGCAAAGCAATGCTGTCTAGATGAACATCTATCATTACCACCCTTGCACTCAAAATAAAAATACATTCTTGGTTCCACAACCTACTTCTTCCTTTGCAACTCAAATTTCTTTCTTCCTTTTTTTTTTCCCTTTTTGCCAGTTGTGCTTCAAATTTGCTGCTTTCTCTTTATTTCTGAGTATCTCTGGAAATTTATGTTTGTATTACCTGCCTATAGTAATTAATTCTAGCTTTATGCAGCAGTTATACATTTTTAAATATCACTTCTGGTAGCACATTCTTCTAAAGGTCATCGCTGCCCATATTTGAAGTGGCTTTATCCAGTTACACTCTATTCCTTTATGACCTTTGTGATAGTTAGTGTTGATTTTCATCTTCATTGGCCTGATAGTACCTAGGATATTAGCAAAGCATACATCTAAGTGCATCTGGGCGGGTCATAGGATTGTGCTCTTGGGCATTACATCTGATCACTGATCCCTTCCTCTCCAGCCTTTTCCCGTTGTCTTTTCTTCTTGGCTGCCAGGAGGTGAAGCAATGTGCCTCCACCATACTTTTTCTGCCTTGGAGCAGGCTGGCTGTGGACTGACACTTCTGAAAGCATCCTCTGAACCTGATTTGTGAAGAGAATTTGGAAAGGTGTAGAAATGTGTGCTAGAGAAACTAAGAGCCTAGAAATTGTAAGAAGAGGCTGATGGGCAATTCTGGCAGGAGCTCAGAGATCAGAATGCAGATAGTAAAGACTATATCCATAATGTTTGGGATGGGAGCAAGGATTCTATTGAGAGTAGGACTAGAGGCCATGCATAACTCTGATATAGAATCCATCTATATATTGTGCATGCCCTTAACCTTTGTGACAGGCTGTTTAAAGGCAATAGACTAGGGGCCGGAGATTTAGCTCAGTGGCACAAGCGCCTGCCTGGCAAATGCAAGGTTGTAAGTTCAATCCCCAGAACCAAATAATAATAAAAAAAAAAAGTTGACAGACTAATTAACACAACAGAGGGTATTTCAAGGTAGCACAATATTCTGGTTGTGGTATGGGTACTGCTGGTGCTTGAGGGCTGATTTATAATGCAAATCAGGGGCAAAAACCAGAGCAAAAGTATTTTAAAATGTGAAGTTTGGGTCGGAAAAAAGGATACTAAAGCCAGGGCCAGGAAGTGTGATTGCTGAAAAGATTAGTACCATTAAAAAGCAACTAAGTATTTTGTACCAGGACAATAGGAATCAGAATGACTCTTCCCACTGCAGGTTCAAGAGTGTAAAAGTGTAAACTCTTTGCTTTAAAATGAGAGCCCACAGTACCCTGCTCACTCAAAGCTACTTGTGAAAGTGTTTCCCTAAATTTAACCATCCACGAAGGCACTCAGAGGCCATTTCAACCATGATCTAAGGAAGCTCAGCTACTGTACATGCTGGTGAAAGACTCTGGCATTATCTACATGCAAGACAAAGAGTTTCAGGGTCATAAATCCTTCCACACAGACATAGAAGAAAAGCCTAGGAGAGAAGGCAATGACTAGGATACAGGCTTGAAGACACTAAGCAAAGCATGAAGCTGTGGGAGTGAGTTCAAACATGTAATGGAGACCTCAGGAAGCTGGAGTTTCCAAGAAAGTGAACCCACTGCTGAGGAAAAGTCCAGGCAGTGAGCAGAGTCAGCCCAGGACAGAGGCCAGTTTATCCATACCTTTCAAGCTCACGTTATGCTACTCTATGGCACAGATGCTACATGTGCAGCTATAGGATCTAATCTTTGCCCTGCTGGGTTTTGATCTTGCTTTGGTTCTATTCCTTTCTCTTTCTACATTCCTCCTTTGGGGATGGAATGCTGGCCCTGTGCCACTGTACCGTAGCAGCAAAACACAAGGATTCACCACTAAGAGTTTGCCTTTAGTTTCAAAAGAGACTTTTGATTTGGAATTTTGATCAGTGAAGAAACTATTGAGGTTTTGGGGAAAGAATCCATGCATTAGCAGTATGCAGAAGAGTTACACTGTATTAAACAGAATAACAATCTTGTTACTGTCTCTATTTGGAGGACAAGTGTGGTTAAAGGAGATGTATTTGGACATCAAGTTAACAAGAAATGGACTGATCCGGTTAATTTTGATTGTCAGCTTGTTTTGCTTAATGAAGCCTAGGAGATTGGTAAAACGCATTTCTGAGTATGTCTTAGTGGGTCATTAAGATGCTACTCTGGGGACTGCATAGGGTCTCTGGTTCTTTCTTCTCTGGCTCTTTTCTTTTCCTGGGCAGCTTCCTAGCTGCCAACAGGCCAAGCAGCACTCTTCTGCCACACCTTTTCACCATAATGTTTCTACTTTGAAGCCAGATGACCATGGACTGAACACTCTGAAACTGTAAGCCATAATACATTTTTTCTGCTTTAAATTGTTCACATCAGCATTTTGTTCCATCAAAGGAAGGGTAACTAATGCAACCTTCATAATAATTACTGTAATATGTTATATGTGTATCATATCAGATATGTATTTCTATTGTTTATGCCTATGTTTGTTAAAATTCTTGACCACCTCCCCCCATCCATAAATAAGTATTAGGGAAATGGAAATCTTGTCTTTCTTTTTCATTATAATATACCCATAACTTCCCATAATACTAATTACTCAGTAAATATGGTTGATTGAGAGATCAAATTCATGAATGAATGGATAGATAAGTCATGGAATGTAAATAGATGAAAGACACCATAATGCAGGCAACATACAAAAACCCTGAGTAGAGTCGGACAAAAATAACTGTACCACAAAACACTGAATGGAGACATTGACCCTGTTTTCAGCTGATCCTCAATTTTTCTACAAATGGCAGCTGAAACGACTACATTGTCTTCCTGGCTCAGCTTTGAGGTTGAGGCACAGAGCAGTGCTCTGGGCATCCAGTGAGTGAGAGGCTGCTCAGGAGAATGTCAGCTGGAAGAAATCTTCCCTTCCATCAGAACAAAAATGTCCAGTAGACACCAGGGTCCTGAGTGATCACAGCACCAAGGCTGCCCTTGGAAGATTTTAATACAAGAAAAATGGTTTTAATACATAACATGCTGTGAGGGTATTTGTTTTGGAGCAGATTGAGCTTACGTCAAATACTCTGCACTTACAATCCACATGATTAATAAACAGCCAAAGAATTTTGTTCTTGCTCTATAATGCACTCAGGAAAATGGATGGATTTTATGATTTTACTTATTATTTTTTATCATCAAAATAAAAAAAAAATGTGATTTCTTCCATCCTTCCCAAGGTGCCAAGTGAGCGAGACAGTATGATAATATATTGCTGGAAAGAGATGCAATTGTAGAGAATTATAAATCATATTCTTTGGTTTGCTTGGCATTTTTGTTTATTTGTTTCTAATGCAAAGAAAAGGAGATTTACCATAATTTGCATTCTACAACCTGTACTAAATGTGACAGGAGGAAAAAAAAAATCTATTAGCAAAAATGTGTTTTGCTTTTCTGGGCTGAAATTAAAATAGCACCAGGTTGAAATATTCATCTGTTTCTCCTGCCCAGGTTTATTCCTTTTAATGACAGTCCTCCACCTTTAAAAACAAACAGGCACACACACACACACACACACACACAAAACCAGCATCAACTCTTACAGATTTTCTCAAAATGGTATCACTCAAAATACAAAGCTTCATCTCCTGCTGTAGCCTCTGCAGATCATTATTAAGTATAGTGATGTGCCTCTTTGTAAGAAGGAGAAAGATTATTTCTCTTAGATTTCTTTGTGAAACAAAATAAGGAAAACATTGCCTTTGTGTAGATTCTGAGAGTGGAAAAATATGACTGGGAAATACTTCTGCATTATTATATGCACCCAAGGTGCAATCACTGTGCAAGGAAAATTTTTGAAGTGGTTTGTAAATGCCCCGCATTCTTCAACTCATTTCATGGCCATATTCAAGCATACGAAGGAATAATGCTGAGCCGCTGAGCAGGTTTTATGATCATTTCCTGTGTTCCCACTCAAGGCAAGTCAAGAGGCGATGCATTCAAATTTTAGTATAAAACCTTTAAGCTAGACAATTGGAAAGTTTCTAAAGTCAAAGGATTCTGAGATGTGAGACTGTTGCTAAGGGAGTACGATAGTATAATCCACAAGAAAAAAAATTTTTTTTAGTTTTTTATTACACATCTAATGAAATGTTCTAGGATAAGTATAAAACAAATCAACCTTCATTTTCCTCTGTGTGATTTATACATTTATATACATATAAGTGATAAAATATTACTAAAAAAGGATGGTCAAGATAGGAGGTAGATGTTTGAGATTGTTATGCCAAAATGAATTTTGCTCGTGTGCAATAGAAGATACAGAAATCTGACAGGATGAAATCTAGTAAAACATAGGCTGTGTTGGTTCTGAAGAATCCATGGTAAGCATGACGTCCAACACGAGATCATAGATCAGTAGTATGCAGAGGAAGACGGGGCACGGGCGGAAGAAGAAAAGTGCTGAGTGCTTAGGCACTGACGTCAGTCAACTGGGAGAGCGTTCATTGCAAACTGCAGCTGAGGGTAAGCAGGAAAGCTCCAGAACCATCGGGGGTCACAGGGGTCACAGCAATCTGCAGTGTGGTCCAGCACACCTGGCCTGAACTGGATTTTCTATCCAAGGGTGGTAATCATGTTGGCTCTATTTCCATGGTTTTCTCAAGGTATCAGCAGCACCCTGAGAGTTCTGAAGGACAGGTTATTTGCTGGCTTTTTTTTCTTTGTTTGGGTGAATACACACACACACACACACACACATACAGAGAGAGAGAGAAAAAGAAGCTCACAAGCAAGTAATCCTAGCAATTTGTCACTGCCTTGCTCTGATAATCTTTTGCCCTTTAACAAACCAACCCAATGCTTGGTTACCTTTTGTAAGGAATTTGCATGGAGCCCAGAAGGGATGGTTTGTCCTGGCTGGGGCTGGAGATAATCTAGAGAGGTACCTTCAGTCACAAACCTGGCAGGCCATGCTGGCTACTCACTAGGACCTCAGCGGAAATGTCAGCTACCAGGCCCCCCACACACAGGCATATGGTCTCTGCAGGAGCTGGTGTAGCTTCCCACATAGCACCCCACTAGACACTGGGTCCCAAGAAAAGTACTTTGAAGGTACAGGAGACAGTTGTACAGCAGTCCTTTGATCCAGCTTCAAAAATAAAACAGTGTCACTTCCAACTCTATTGGTTGTGGCAGTCAGCAATGTCTGCCCTCAAAAGGGGGAAGACAGGCACCAACCCTTAATGGGACAAATAATGAGGTCCCACTAGAGGAAAATCTGTGCCATATGATACATCTCAGCCTTGCTGGAAAATACACACTGCCTCATCGGGAAGAATATTAGGCAATTTCCCAAGATTGGAGTAATATAATTGTGACTTTTTAAACAAATGGTTGCTAAGCAAATAATAATATAGATTTAAAACTCTCTTACCAGCAGAATTTGATAAGGTAGTTCAGTAAACCCATATGACCTTCCTTACTATCTCATTACATTGATGGCCCACTGTTAAGAATAAAATTGTTGAAAAACTGGTGTTGGTGTATAAAACAACTTAAGGTTCATGGGCAAATTCTAGAGACCATGAAAACCAAGAGAATCAGGTCTTTAGCATTTAAAGAGACCTGGAGCTATGTGAGGATAGCTTAAGGCAACTATGTCTCTCAGACAAAAACAAACAAACAAACAAACAAAAAGCCAAGCCAGACATATGGACATATGGACAGGGGTGCCCAAACCTGCTTATAGCTCTCTAAAAGTTACTGGAGCAACGTCCACCTTGATGACAATGTTCACCAAGAGCACCTAGAGCAATGAGGGCTAGACTTTTACAAGCGCCCAAACTGCAACCCAAAACCCATTTATTAATCGCATAGTGCCAACACTGCAATTAAACATGAATACCTGGCTTTTAGTTTAGAAAAGATAACACGTTGCTCGCTCACCAACAGACAGGACTCTGCATGCCTACCGCGGCACGCATGCCACTGGGCTGCCTCCGCAGACCTAGAGCAGGCCCATATCCCAAGAAATATCAGTGTGCATGCGGATCACCTCTTCAACAAAACTGCCACCACACTCTCGAGCTCCTCAGCTTCTCTGGTTACCTACCAGGGCTCCTACCGACTGCAGCTACACTGCAGGTGCTTCAGCTCGCCCTGCTGCATCTCAGAATTTCCTGTCTCTCTCTGTTCATCCTTGTCAAACTAATTGAGATTGCCAATTAGCCATTGATTTTCACCTTATCCATTATCCTTCTCTTTTTCTGTCGTCTGTTTTTGTGCATCTCAGATGACTCCCTTATTATCTTTTTGTAGTTTTCAAGGTTAATCTTCTTAACAACAGTTTCACCAATGCGTTTAACTCTAGTTCCCTCTTTTAGCCACTCATTCTCCTACTAGCTTAGTGTTTCAAAAACACTAACCAGGAAGACTTCTATTTTCTAACCTCTTATAAGCTCTCCTGAGGAAATGCTTGAATGAAGCAAAATAAGAGAACTGCCTAAGCAGGAAAAGACAAGTTGGTTAATGTGTCAAAAAGAAAATTTGGCTGCATGAGTTATTTCAAACAATATTTTAAAAATTAATTTTTCAATTACTGTAAGCAATATCAGTACACTACCAAAGTATGTACCTGTGACCCTGACTAGTCCCTGATCTTGAGCCCCACCAGGAGCAGCTTGAAAGTTTTCAGTGAATAAGAAGACAGAATCCCTCCAACTTCTGATATTTATTCCTCAAGTTGGGAAACCCGACTCCTATCACCAAGGAAATATAGACAGCGCAGACTACATGCCTGCTGCACAAACTTCAAACTTGTTAGCCTCCTGCCATCTGTGACTTATTTTTATGGTAGGATGATGTTCCTAGACAACTGCTTTCTTTTCTTTAATTTTATTTGAAAAAAGGGTGGCAAGGATGGCAGGTTTTGCATGCTTGTGAGGTTGTTGTAAAGACAGAGAGAGACAGAGACAGAGAGAGTGACAGAGACAGAGACAGAGAGAGACATTGAAACCCTGCAGCAGCCACAGCTACAAATGCAACCATGATGCAAGTGACAGTGTTGAACAAACCTGACACTCGTCTCCTGTTGAGCTTTGGGAAGAACATTAATTTCTAAGCAATACATCGTTTGCCTCTAGAAGTTCCTAAGAGATGACTATTGTCTTCCAGGACAGAGAAAGAACTGGCAGAAAAATCCTAAATCGCCATCAAAAATTGGCAGCAAATCCCAAATTCCACTTCCTTTTCCACCAGATTCATGGCACTTGCTGACCCCCAGCTGCAGATCCTGTCCTGGGGCAAAGGTGACACACACCTCTCTGAACACTAAGGAAAGGTCTACAACTTTCTCCTCGTCAAACGCCACTCTCTTCCGCCTATCTCTCCCTGTGCCAAATCTGCCAGTCTTCAGGGTCCGGGAGGTAGAGACAGCTGCACGTCTCTGTCACTGTGTATGGTCTGTCTTCTGCCAGCACGGACCCAGGGAGGCCCACTGCTGTATCTGTATGAGGAATCACAGCAATTCATTTAGGCACTGCTGTTCCTTGCAGGCTAATGTGAGGTGGGGTAGTTGGCCCATTAACAGTACAGCTGCATAGCGGATTAGACACATTGTGCTGGGCCGCCTGGTGAATGCATCCACAAGCCACTTACAAAATTAGAGGCTGTCACTGCTGCAATAAGCTGGGGCACTGTTTACAATCCTCCGGAGGCAGACTACACAATCTCAGCACTCTGTGTAGACGGGGTATCTGAAAATATCTCCCACTATGTAGGGAGATCTTTAAATATTCTATATAGCTATAGAATAAAAAAAAAATTAAAGCCTAGTTGTAAGGACTCTCCCTTTAAAGTTAAAAAAAGGGGGGGGGGGAGAATGATGGCCTTCATTAGATCTCCCAATAAAGGAAACTAATAACTTCCTCAAATAACCTATGATTTCCTAAGTGCTAGGCTTTTGATTGGCCACAGTGTTTCCTGAAATGCTTCAGAGAGAATGAACTCTGTCATTCTTTTCTGCAGTGTTCAGCGTCATGACATACGCTGTTAGGCTTTGCATTTTAACCTATCCTGAGAAATACAATACTAATACCTCATAGATACCTTTGCATAAATGTTTTAAAGATTTCAGAACAACTGCAGAGCCCACTTCTATTTTTACTCCACATCTTAAATGTGGAAAAGCAATGCTCTTGCACCAAGCTTGATTCCAATCCTCACTGGGGCTGCATCCTTTGGTCCTTTCTGAGATGTAAAAGGCATGACATGGAGGGGCTTCCAGTGCAGAAGCCAGTAATAGCAGCTGGAAGTTACGCTACAGACACCAAGTACCTTGTCCCAGGGTTACAGTGGCAAGATAATCACATTTTGCATTTCTAAGTTTGAAACAAAATGAGACATAATATAGGAGTCAGAGCGATGGAGGGGAAAATGTCAGCCTTATTACCAGTAAAATACATTTCAGCATTCTTTTCAAACACGTCTCTCCAACCAGGTTTGTTAATCTTTCCCCAAGGTGACAGATTCCCCAGTGTTGTTATAGAACATACAGACAGCCTTGCACATGCACAGGACGGGCAGTCCTTTATCTTGGCCCCAGCATAGCTCATGGTTTCTGAGAGGTGTCTAGAATCAGTCAGTGAAGCTTAAAAGCTCTTGGTGCCCAGCACTCTGCCCCAAATGACGCGAGGCATGCCCTCTGGCTTTGGGCCTCAGCACGGACTGTCTAAAAGTGTACTCAGTAATGTGTGCACGGGGGATCGATAGCATCGGATTCACCCAAAGGAGACTAAGAGGGAGGAGTTGAAGTTCACACCCTTAATTCCTTCTCTTAACGCCACCAATCACAGGAGTTGCTCCTCTTCCCAGGGAGATGAATGCATAAAGGAAGAGACCAACCACCCTCTATGTCTGTGCTTTCAGAGATGCAGACCCTTTGGATCATGTAGACTAGCTAAACAGAAACCCACTCACCACACCTGGTCACATGGTAGAGCCTTTTTTTCTATCCATTTACTTGGCATCTAGAGGCAAGTACTTACATGGCAACTGGCCTCAAATAACCAGGTCTTATATATCAGAGTAGAGGTACAACCCTCTCAATGCTTCATTTCAGGCCACCTCACTAGGAAGTAAATTGTTCTAGCCCATCTTTGCACAGACATTTATGAACCATGGAAAGTTAAGATTTAATTCTCCATTCCCTGCACCCCTCTGGCAACTGGATCTCAATTCTGGGCAGCCAGTCAACACATCAGGAATCCACTAAAGCAAATCATTTTGCTTCTCCACAGCAGGCTGACCAGTAAGCATCAAGAATTCATTACCTCTCTAGTTTGTTTACATTCACCAGGAACAGACACTGCTCTGAATTATTTGGAGATATCGCTTTCCCTATAAATTAGTTTCAATGTACGCCTCAAATCAATAGACAAGATAAAGGAGTTTCTTCCTTTCCCTTCTTCAGGCAAGAGGACACACAGCACCTCCCTTTACAGAACATATGTCATCAAATGCAAAATCTAAAGATAATAATTTAATTTAAGAAATCAACTTGCAAAGGTATTTTCATTCCACTTTTGCTTAATTTCCAATTATCAGTGTTACCTGTCTCTCTGTCTTAAAATATATCTCTCCTCCCTCTCTGTCCTGCAGATTACTTGTAATTAACGCAAGATAACATTCGAACACCCTAAAGAAAATGACCTACTTAAAGGAAGTTGTATTTCATCTTGTCTTGCTCATATTAATCAGGTGGCACGTCTTCATTTAGCATGTAGTTCAAGCAATAAAGCCAGGGATGATGCCTGACCCTTCCCTTCTAACACAAAACCAACTCAAACTTAACCTGTTGTCAAAGGAGGCAAGGCTAAGAGAATTAAAAATTTAGAAAAGTAAGAACTGTGCTATTATTCTCATTCTAAAAGGAGATTTCAGAAGGAACAAAGGTGATAGGTCAGGGTATATCTACGTCTTCTTGCAGATGCAGTAGATAATGAAACATTCACTCTCTTCTGCAGACCAGAAAAGTTTAAACAGGCTCTAGAAACAAATTGGCAGCTAGCTGAATTGGTGGGAAACTCAACCAAAAACTCAGTAAAAATGATGAAAACAGAGAACTAGCCAATGATTTATGTTGAATGACAACCCTGTGACATGATCTGTGGCAGAAGTCAGAGGCAAGAAGGGGCTAATCCATGGAGATTAAAGAGTTCCTCTCTTTCCCTGCCTTACTCATCGTTCCGGTGTTATTGGACTGGCTGTCTCCCTGGACAGGACGCGAGGCCCATTAGGGCTCAGTAGTAATAAACTGCGTATTTCCTTTCAGAGACGGTTCCTTCCCATTTGAAACAAAATTGTTTGCTTCAAGGTGTAATTGGAACAAATCAGATATTCAAAGCTACTCATTCTTAATTTCTTTAAAAGAACCAGTTGTTGGAGTTCTGGCTTCACTTATAAAATTTGGGGGAAGAAGGAAGAATTTAATAAGGACCCTTTTCCTTAAATGCAACACAACCAGTAACAAAGGCTAAAAAAAATTGTGAAACAGAAACCCCAACTGAAAGAACAGTATCAATATTTAATCACAGCAGTCTAAGGGCTGCTGAGCTGGAAGTATTAAATGTAATTGAAACAAATATACGGATTCCCGATAAGGGGTGTGGATGGTAGAAGGACTTGTTTTCCCCGTGTCCACACCCCACTACCTGCTGGAATACTGGATTGAACCCATTACAAACACATCAAATCAATGTCCTGGGGAGGTTAGTGCACTCGGGACAGAAAGATAGCTTAGTAATTTCATCCCACATAACAAATCAGCCGCTTAGTCATACAGTCAGGACCGTCCTACAAAATGGAGACCACAAAAAAAATAACCTAGCGGCATACTAATAAAGGGAAATAGACGTGTCTGGGAAAACTCTAAAATCCTCAAAGGCTAATTTGGGAATTCTAGCCTTTGTGTACTAGAGAGACGCAGTAAAGGTGTTATTAAACAACACTAACATGAGAGATATATCGCATCAAGGATGAACTCATTTCTATAATTGCGACTAATCTCAGAGGACATTTCCAAAAGCTAATGCTGTGACTATATCTGAATAGTATTATATGAAGGCTCCCTCTTCTTATAGATGTTCTGTCTCTAACACCCCAGATTAATAACTATGCTCTTTTGGACGCTATTATTAAACCAGAGTTTATGGTCACCTTTCCCAAACATGAAAGTAATTATATTGCCTACCATGAACTCAGAGAAATGCCACCTACATCCTTCACTATTTCCCTTTGTGATGCCAGCCCTTTTTATAGTCTAAACTACAGTTGTATGTATATATGTATATGTATGTAACAGATGATGTATAGATAGACAGACAGACAGACAAATGATGTCTCAGATTCAGAATTTCCAGTATTCTATGCTGTGCGCTTAAAGGTCAGTGACCACAACCATGTTTTTGCTACATAATCAGTAGCTGACCTCACCAGCTGCAAACTATACATCTGCAGGTCAGAGTTACTCCTTTGGCAGGCATTGACGCAGAGCCAACATAGAAGTACCTAAAGCAAGTGGGAGAGGCAAAATGACCCTCCAGACCCAAGCGTAGCCATTCAATAAATGGCCTCTTCATTAGACTCAAGATACTGTTAAACAGTGACAATTGGGAACAATTGCAATGCTCTGTGACATACAGTTCAAATGATGTCAAGTGAACCAGGAGAATTTGATTTCCCCACAACTTCTCTCTTTTCCAGAATTGTGATCTGATATGAAACTCAAGTTATGCAGCCAAAAACATGTTTTTGCAATCTGCTGGAGCAAATTTATTTACAGATTGTTTTTCCCAGGAAAAAGAAAAATTTTAAGGCAAGGATACATACCCGTTAACACAATTCGCTTCAATAAATTGAAATGTTCTCATTTCTCTCCTAACAAATGAGACATTTGGCAAGACACAAAACTTTTTTTGTTTCTCTATTTCCCCATCTGTAAAAAAATTTTCCCATCTGTAAAAAATAAGGAAAAGGTAATCCAAGTATCATACATATTGTATATAGCAGCAAACAAATTGAGTTGAGAATTTATGTTGTATATTTTAACTTAAAAATCAGTGAATATCTCAAAATATGAAGTTACATATTTTCTTTCATCTTTCAGCTATGTGAGGGAACACAACTCTGCCACAATACTGTATGTATTGATCTCCTGAGAGACAGACTGACAATCAGACAGAGACAGACACAGAGAGAGAGTCCAAGTGCCCATTGTGAAAACTTGCCATTTCCAGAGTCATTTCAAGTGCTTGTGATGCTACTGCAGTTTTGTTGACATCCTGGCTCTGAGGTATCTGAGGGTATCCTAGCAGGGACTCTGTGTGTTCTCCACCAGGAAACGATGCTTCTAAAATTCAGAGACAGGTGCATCCTACTATGGAGCAGATTAGCTGCAAGGAAAGAAAAATACTCCAAGGTTGTTTGATAAGATAGGAGCAAGACTTTTGAAGGGCAAGAGGAGGCAAGAACTTGAAGACAAATTTAACTGTAACTTCTGTAACTTGAAGATGAATTTAAAGTGGAACTTTCCAGAAGACAAGTAGACATTTGCTTGACAAATAATTCAATCATCTGCTTCTGAAATGTTCAGTCCCACATTGTTATCACTTGAGTTACAAAAGCAAAGCAGTTAACCTACATGCAAGTCACATAAATAAGAAAGAATAGTGTCCTTTTTTGTTTGGAATTTTTGCTGCTGTTTTGAGACAGGGTCTCACTATGCTTCCAAAGCTGTTCTCAAAGTGTGATCTTCCTGCCTCAGCCCCCTGAGTAGATGGGACTACAGAGGCATACCATGATGCCAGGCTGGAAAATTTACTTTGATCTGGATAAAAAAAACCCTGTATCTTTCTTCACCATGGTTGTAGCCTACCTGGGGCCCTGAATTCTCTGCCTGAGTCTGAAAAATTCAAAGAGCCATTCTGGAGGCAAAGCTCCCAAATGAGTCAGCTGCCACCTCCCAAAGAATGGATCCCAAAGCAGCCCTGGTAGTTATGAATGCTAATTGCTGGTCTCCATCTCAGAGTCTTTGTCTCCAGGAAACCAGCTCTCATCATAAGGATGAAGGACTGCACCGAGGCAGTAATTCTGAAAAGTGGGGGAGATACAAAACTAATTCAGGAGATGCACAGTATTAAGATTGACAGGACTTAGGGGCCAACTGAATACAAGCAGGATGAACAGCTTTCTAATGTGGAGCTTATCAATATGTATGCATATAAAGAGGTATCCACACAAGCATGTTATATGCATGTTCTTCTTCCTTTAGAATCATTATATTGGATTCTAGATGGGATTGAAAGCGATTTAAGCAGATGAAGTCACAAGGAAAGGGAAGAAAGCAGTCTTGTAACTGTCATGAAGGATTTCAACAGGCCTGATAGGATCAAGTGCCTGGAAGAGGCGACTGTAAGCAGTGAGATAGCGGACAGGGACACCATAGTGTCACAAGAGGTCAGAGAGAAGACTAGCGCTGCTTCAGTTAACGTCTGTTGAGAGTCAGATGAGAGGACAAGGACTCCCATGGGCTCTCCGGTGCGGAAATACCAGCACGCTGAGCGACGGCACCTTGGATGTTGCAATGGAGGCCAAAGTGAAGTCAGTAGAAGAGGAAATGGGAAAAATAGTTTCAAACAAAGAAATCAGAATGGGTGAAAGACAATGGAGTGAGAAAGTCTGCAGGCTACACTTCTACAGGGAATCTGTTGGGAGCCCTTGAAGCTGGAAACTGACCACACGTGTAAGGCTGGAGCAATGGCCATCCCAAGAACAAAGAGTGCCCAGGGCAGGTCATGTGAAGAAGCTGCTTCAGCCCAGAGGACACCCAGCCCCAAGACAATCCCAACAGTGTGTTGCTAGGACAACGGTGTCATGTCACCTTAAGTTTTTAAATGTATGAATAAATGTCCCTGCAGTGAGGGGCCAGTTCCTTTTCTCCCACCAGGAGAAGAGCAAGGGCTCCACCTGACCCCAGCTTTGTCTCTTCTTTATTTTCTCATCCTTTCGTGTTCTTTCACCCCAAGAACCTCAAGAGCTGTAGCCAGTCACTACAGAAATCCATAGAAACTGTAGGAGATTTTACTTTTAAAAATTGAGAGGAGCACTGTGGCATGAGAAAGGGTGCCATCAGCGGACCAGAAGATAAGAAGAATCTCTCAAAAGTGCAGTGGATGGGATGAAATAGCACAGACACCAATCCCCATACATCTGGCGTGTGGTGGCGGTGGGGGTCCCCAGGTTCCCACGCCCTGTAATAGTGGATGTGAAAAGCAGAGGCCAGGAGGGCTGAGGGTGTTGGGTGCGAGAGCTTGGCCTCTCCTCTCCTCCTCTGTCCACTCTCACACTAGGGGACCACTGAAAGATGGGTCCGGAGAGCAAGAGCAGCACCCTGTACCCACCCAGTGATATAAACAGAAAGACGCGTCAGCCCCCACCACCAAGCTGCTGGCACATCTGCCCTTCCCTTCCCTTCACATCGCCTCCGAGGAGCAGCACTGGAAGATGACAATCCACAGACGCTGGTCTCTCTAAGAGAAATCCACAGCAGGTGACGGCTTGACAGTACCAACAAGATAACAGGGGATTCATGGCATGGGTTCTCAGTGCTAATGAAGATGCTCCAACAAACAGGCGATGGTAAAGAAAATATAGAATAGTTCCACACGTTGGCATAGTGTGGAACTGAGGTACCAGCTGGAGCACCCAAAGTGAGGCTTTAGACCCCAACCATGGAAGCATTAAGGGCACAGATTGCAAAGTTTCATTGCATATTTAACATCGATGTCAGAAGGTGAAAACCAGAAAAACATTCAGAATACCAAGGACTAAAGAAATCCATAATAGTTTACACAGATTTTTTCAAGATTACCTACCAAAGAATGAGAAGGACATATCTATCACTAAAACCACTTGTTGCCAGAAAAAAAAAATGTGCTCATCTCTACAATAATAAGAAAAATAATTTTTGGAGCAAAGAATTCTACTTGTGGCAATATTATCACTCCAGTGCTAGAACTAAACGAATATATCTTCAGAAATAAAGTACCTCTGAAATGCTGCAGCTCTGAGTGTGTGTTATTAATTTACAGGAATAAAAAGCAAAGAGGATTACATAAAGATGATAGTTTGGCCACCTACAGCTGCTTCTGTTTCCTCCTAAAATCTCTCAAAGAGAATACATAATAAAGGCATTTTAAAAGGAAAAAAACCTCCAGAGCTGGGGAAGGTGAGAGAGGCGTAAACAATAACGAAATTCTGAAAGGCACAAATCACTAGGACAATGAGTAAACTATTTCTGAGGCTTGAGAAAACTGAATCCCAAACAGGCAACAGGGAAGCCTAACAGCAGACATAATTTATACCAGAACTGACAGAAAGTTCAATAATAAGGGAAATCAAGTACTCCAGAAAGGTAGTTTGAAGGCAAGGAGTTCAATTAATGATGATTGGTCAGAAAATCCATTTAAGAAGTCCTCAGATCCTCTTACCGACTCAGGTTAGCTCCCTGACTGCCTCTCCTTCCCTGGGAAGGGACTGGAAATCTGATTTTGAGAGAATCTAACAGCCAAGGGCTGGTGGGAACCAGGTAAGCTCAAGGTAGGAGGCAGAAAGTTAGAAATGGGGACTGGCAGTCCTATGCTGTCTTGTTAAATTTTATGTTCACTGGACTAATTTATAGGGTGTAATGTGATAATTGGATACATGTGTACTATGCAGAGTGATCAAATCAAGGTGGTTAACGTTTCTATACCCTTGTTTAGCACATCATAATTGTGCACGTTGTGGGGACCGCAGTAAAATTTCAGTGCAAGTGTACAGCATGCACTCAACAAATCAAGTCAATTAACGCTTCCATTGCCTATATTAATTCGTGTTTGGAGCAATAGCCCCGGCAGCGTACCGCAGAATTTATGCCAGATTATTACTGTTATCTAACCCCCTAGAGCCTCCCTGCAGGCCCTTCCCTGCAGCCCTTCCCAGCCCCTCACGATCACCAGCACACTTTCCACTTCATATTTCTTTTAACATCCACATAGGAGAAAGAATCTGCAGAAGCTCATCTCTCTGCATCTGACTTACTTCGCTCACCATAAGGTCCTCTGGCCCCATCCGTTTTTCTGCAAATGTTAGATTAATATTCTTTTTTGAGGCTGAATAATATTTCGTCTCGTACAACATCACATTTTCCTTTTTTTTAAATTATTTTTTTATTTTAAAGGGCAGGGCTGGGGATTTAGCTTAGTGACACAAACACCTGCCTGGCAAGCGCAATGTCAGAAGTTCAATCCCCGGAACCAAAAAAAAAAAAAAAATTAAAGGGCAAAAACAAAAAATAAACAATGATACAAAATTTCAAACCAAGGTAATGGGAGAGTAAGAATGGCTAATCTTTTGCATCTTGAAAGTAGTTGCACAGATTACAAACTGTCAGCCTGAAAAATGGATCAAAAAATATAAGCACAAAACTTTCTTTTCAATGAACTAATAGAAATGAGTAGTATAACTATCTTAACTATTGGTATAGCATATATTTGTTTCCTTTTCCCTTCCTTCCTTTTTCCTTTCCCCATTTCAGTTTCTCTTTCCTTTTGAACATTTTCTTCCCATTTCATATCTACTGTGCACTTGGAATCTTATTTTCTCTTTCAATTCATTACAGCAGGGAGACAATACAGTGTTTACCCAGGTGAGTCTGATTTATTTCTCTTATGAGTATGGTCTCAATATGCATCCATTTACCTATAAAAGTCTCAAGTTTATCCTACTTTATGACTGAGCAGTATTCCATTGTATAAAAATATCACACCCTTCTTAGCCAGTCCTTAGTTGATGGGCATTTGGGTTGCTTCCAAGATTTAGCTATTTCAATTTGTGCTGCTATATACATGGGTGCACATATAAAACTGTGGTATGATGTTTTTAATTCTTCTGGGAAAATACCCAGAAGGGGATTAACTGGATCAAGTGGGATCTCTAATCCTAGTTTTCTGAAGTTTCCATATTGATTTCCACAGAGGTTGCATTAATCTATACACCTATCAATAGTGGAGAACAGTGTTTCATTTCCCTGGTTGATTTGATGATGATAGCCATTCTTTCTGGAGTGAGATGTAATCTCAGTGTTGTTTTAATTTGCATGTCAAGTGATCAGTGATGTTAAACATTTTTCACATATGTATTTTCCATTTGTATTTCTTCTTCTGAAAAGTGCATATTCATCTCAGATGTCCATTTTTGGACTGGGTCTTTGAATTTAGGGATCTGATTTTTTTAGTTCTTTATATGTTCTGTGTATTTTAGTCCTTCATCTGAGAGACAATAGGCTAAAGTTTTTTGACACTCCATGGGTTGTCTTTTCACTCTATTGTGATTTTTTGATGTGCAAAAGCTTTTTAAAAACATGAGTTTCTAGTTGTTGATTCTTTGAAGTATTTCCTGTGTGGTTTGCATTTTGTATATGAACACTTTGCTTACCCCTATGTCTCCAAGATGTCTACCTACCTTGTCTTCCAGTAGATTTAATGTTTGTGTTTCTATTTTAATATTTAGATCTTTGATTCATTTTGAGTTTAGTTTAGTGCATGCTGATAAACATGGATATACTTACAGTCTGCAGCATGTGGAGAGCCAGTTTTTCCAGGACCATTTATTAAAGAAGCTATCTTCCTCCCAGTGGACATGTTTGGTCCCTTTGTCAAAGATATAGTGGCTGAGTGTCATTGTAGTTATGTTTGCATCTTCTAATCTGTTCCACTGATCCTGAGGTCTGTTTTATTGGAAATATCATGCTGGTTTTATCACAGTAGCTTTATAATATAATCTCAAGCCAGGGATTTTGATGCCTCTTGTCTTGCCTTTGTTGCTCAGGATTGTCTTTACTGTTCTAGGTTCCTTCGGTTTTAAATGAATTTTAGGAGTGTTTTCTCTAGATCTGTGAGATATGTTAGTGGTAGTTGGATCAGGATTGTACTACATCTTTTAACAGTTTGGGGAGTATGGCCATTGTCACCATGTTGGTTCTTCCTATCCAACAGCAAGGGACATTTTTCCATTTTCTGATATCCTCTTCAATGTCTTGTTTTTAGAGTACTATAGTTTTCAATGTACAGATCTTTTACATCCTTTGTTATACTGATTGCTAAGTATTTCATTTTTTCAAATGCTACTGTCAAAGGTGTTATATCCATAATTTCTTTCTCAGTGAGTTTGTTGTGTGTGTACAGGAGTGCTATTGATTTTTGGGTATTGACTTTGTATCCAGCTACACTGCTGGATTTACTTATTAACTCTACTAGTCTTTGATAGAGTTTTTGAGGTCTTCTGTGTAGAGTATCATGTCATCTGGGAATAATGATAATTGAACATCTTTCCTATACTTATCCCATTTATTTCTCTGTGTTGTATAAATTGCTCTTGGTAATGTTTCCAGAACTATATTAAATAGGAGAGGTGACAGTGGACATCCTTGTCTTGTTCCTGATTTTAGAGTATAAGCTTTCAGTTTTTGCCCATTTAATTTGATGGTGGCTGCTAGTTTGTCATTGACAGATTTTAGCAGATTGAATGAAGTAAAGACCATCTATTTCGATTTTCAGTCAGTTTTTTTTTAATCATAAATGAGTGTTGAACTTTGCCAAAAGCTTTTTTGCATCTATTGAAATGATCATGTGATTTTTGTCTTTGGTTCTGTTGACGGGATGTATTGCATTTATTGATTTTCATATGTCAAACCACTCTTTCATTCCTGGGATGAATCCCACTTGGTCATGGTATATAATTTTCTTAATGATTTGCTGCATTCTGTTTGCTGGTATCTTATTGATAATTTTGCATCTATGTTCTTCAGGGAGACTGACCTGTAGTTCTCTTTTTTGATTTGTCATTCTCTGGTTTTGGTATCCAGGTATGACTTAGGGAGTATTGCTTTCTTTTTAATTTCATTAAAGAGTTTAATGAGTATTGGCATTAAGTGTTCCTTAAATTTTTTTTGTAGAATTGAGCAGTCAAGCTATCAGGACCTTTTCTTTGTTGGTAAGTTTTTAATTACATGTTCAATCTCATTAATTGATACTGGGTTGTTTGGAATTGTATATCTTCTTGATTCAGCTTTGATAATTCATATATGTCTACGGATCTATTTCTTCTGTGTTTTCTATCCTATGAGAGTAGAGATTTCTGAAGTGGGTATTGATGATATTCTGAGTTTCCATAGGATCTGTAGTGATTTCACCTTTTCATTCCTCAATGCATGAATTTGAGTCTTTTGGCTAAGTGTTTATCAATTTTAGTTAGTCTTTCAAAGAAACAAGTCTTTGGTGCATTATTTATAATGTTTTCTTAGTCTCAATTGCATTAATTTCTGCTCTGATGTTTGTAATTCCCTCCCTTGTACAGAGTTTCGGCTTCTCTTGCTCTTCTTTTTCTAGAAACATGAGGTGTAATGTTTGGTTGTTTATTTGTGCTCAAATCATTTTCCTGATTTGAAAATTCACCATTATAAATTCATACAGGTTCTTCCATTACAATTGTATTATTGCTTATTTGATGTTTTTATCTATTAATATTTTTCTTATATAGTTGGATGCTCCTGTATTGCATTCATGTATGTTTATGATTATTATCTCTTCCTCTTGAAGTTTTACCCTATTGAGTGTGGAGTGACATTCTTGATAATTCTTGGTTTGATGTTCATACTGTTTTCAAACTGTCTTCTTTTTCTGGGTTCCTGTTGCATGGAGTATTGTTTTCCATCCTTTGACTTTCAGCCTATGAATTTCTTTTTGAGTTAGACGTGTTTCTTGTACATAGCATATTGTTGTATCTTGATTCTTGATACATTTTGCCTGTTTCTTTTGACTAGGGAATCAAGTCCATTTACATTTATGCTTATAACAGATATATATTGACTTATCTTTGTCATGTTAATTTCCTGGTGTTGATTCCTTTCTTTTCTCTTCTATTTAGTAGCTTGCCCTATTTAGTAGTTTCTTTCTGTTGTTGTTCTTGGAATTGTAGGCATTTTTATCTCTGTCTGTAATATCTTTTAGCACTCTTTGTATGGTTGGTATGGTTGTCATGAATTTCTTCAGTTATTCTTCTTTGTAATAGAAGTATCTTATTTCTCCATTAAGTTTGAAAGATAGTTTGGCAGGATACATCAATGTGGGTTGAAAGTTGTTTTCTTTCTAAGCTTTTCTTGACTTGAGCATTTGTGTTGAAAAGTCTGTCATGATTCTGAAGGGCTTTCCTTTGTTGGTGATCTGTTTCTTTTCTTCGATAGCTTTTACTATTCTGTACTTGTCTTAAATTTCTGGAATCTTAATTATTATATGTCTTGATATAGCTTTATTTTGGTCACAGATATTTGGGGTTCAATATACTTCATTTATTCTTAAATTCTTAAATTTGTTCATAAATTCTTTTGGGGGGTAATGGCAGTTGAACCTGGACTTGCCAGGCAAGCAGACACTGAGCTTTATCCCTAGCCCTACGTCAAATTCCATGCTTGGGAAGTTTTCTGCCATTACTTCTCTGAAGAGTTTTTTATGGTATTTTTGCTGTCTCCAGTTTTCTCATTGACACCAATCCATCTTATGTAACATCACATTTTCTTCAACCACTGATCTAGGTTGACTCCATGTCTTAGCTGTTGTAAATAGTCTAGCAAGAAATATGGGGAGGCAAGTGTCTCTTTTGTTAAGTTTTATTATTCCCTTTGGATATATACCCAGAAATTGGATAGTTAGATCATATGGTAGATTCACTATAATTTTTCTTGGAACTTTTATCCTGTTCTCCATTGCAGTTGTACTAATTTATGTTAGTGTGTGTTTCCTTTTCTCTGCATCCCTAGTACAACTTATTATTATTATGTCTTTTTGATAAAACCATTCTGACCTGGATGCACTGCAATTCCAACTTGCATCTCCCCAGTGAAGTCAATGAAGATAATAAACTTGGAAATTTTTTCATAATTTTCCTTGGCCAAGTAATATTCAGAGCACTTCCTTTTTTTTTTTTTGTGGAGGAGGGATTTGGGGTTTTTGAGACAAGGTCTCCCTATGTAGTTCAGCCCAGTCTTGAATTTACTATGTAGCCCAGCTGGCCTTGAAATTGTAACGATCCTGAATTTTTTTATTTTTTTGTTGTGGAGTATTTAAATTTCATATGTATTTTGAATATTAATACAATGTCAGATTGAAGAAGAAATTGGTCTGTTTTAAAAGGCAGTTCTCTGTGGATCTCAGCAGTTTCTCTCCCAAATGGGCACATTCCCCATTCCATGCTCCCTCCTCCAGCAGGGCCACACTTTGATAGGCTAATGTAGGGTTCACAGCTCTCTAAATCTGAAGGTGTTGTGACTCCTTCTCCTCTTTCCCCTCCCCCACCACTCCCTAATTTGTGGTTCCTATCCCAGCCCCCTCATTTTAGTTTAGAGCCCTACATGAGTGAGGCTGAGGCCTAGAATTATAAACCTGTGGTTTTTGAATAGCTGCCTTTGTTTGAGCTCATTTTTCCTGCCACAAACTTAATACAATCCTTGGTGACACTATCTTCAGCTTGGAAGTTATGAAGTGTGAGCTTTTCTGAGTCAGGCTAGTCAAATAAAATCTTCCTTCAGCTTTCCAGGGTGCATGCTTTGTTCCTTAGCCATCTGAAAAACTCTGGTATCCTGTTTTTCACAACAAGATTAATATCTTACAAAAATATTTTCTCTCTTCATTCTGTTGATTGTTGTCTTTCCTAAGCAGAGGTTCATAATTCAATATAAACCCATTTGTCTATTTTTGCTTTTTATTTCCTGTACAGTTGGGAGTTTATTTAAAAAGCTACCTTCATGAAGTCAGGAAGTGTTTCCTTTACATTTTTTCTAGGAATTTCAGTATTGGCTCTTACATTTAGGTCATTGACTCATTTTGACTTCATTTTCACACACAGTGGGAGACAAGAGTCAGGTCTCACCAGTTCCTTTTATTGAAGACCCTGTACTTTCTTCATTGTATGTTCTTGGCACTTTTTATTGAAAATCAATTGGCTGGAGATACATGAAATTACTCCTGGGCACTCTTGTTCCATTGACCTATGGATCTATATTTATGCAGGTAGCATACTGTTTTGATGACTTTCATTTTTAGTATGCTTCTAATGTGTGTAGTAAGCCAGGCATAGTGCTACACATCCGTAATCCCAGCACTCAGGTAGCTGCAGGAGAATCACCACAAGTTCAAGGCCAGCCTAGACTACAAAATGAGTTCAAGGCCAGCCGGAACTGCATTGCAAAACCTTGCTTGAAAAAGACAAAAATAGACAAATGAATAAATAAAGCAAGTCATATTATATTTTCATATTGGTTCTTTCTGTTCAAGATGCTTTGACTATTTAGGGTTTTGTACTTCTATGTGAATTTTAGTCTTTTCTATTTTGTAAGGAATAGAGCCAGTATTTTGATGGAAACTCTGTTGAATCTGTAAATTGCTTTGGTTTTCTATTCAGCTCCAACATTAAGAGCACTCATTTCTTTACTCACTAATCGAGAGAATTCTCTAGGTGATCTCTCTGTGCCAGAAGAGAAGAAATCAGCAGGAGAGTTTTCCCCACTAATGGGGCAGCCAGGTTGCCAAAAATCTACAATCCACAGCTATGCTTCTATGAAATTTGTAATAATAACTCAAAATAAGAGATAAAGTCAGCCAGTGGGAACTTAGCGGAAGCCTGTGTCAGGCGTAGGCTGCCTAGAACCTCCACCATGGGCCCACCCTGCCACCAGGAATTTAGCAGAAGCCTTCATCAGCGGTAAGCTGCCTAGAACCTCCCCTGAGGGCCTGCCTTGCCACCAGGAACATTGAGGAAGCCCGCCTCAGGTGTAGGCTGCCTGAAACCTCCCCGGTAGGCCCAACCTGCCACCAGGAACTTAGCAGAAGCCTGCATCAGGGGTAAGCTGCCTGAAACCTCCACCATGGGCCCGCCCTGCCACCGGGAACTTAGTGGAAGCCTGCATCAGGTGTAGGCTGCCTGGACCTTCCACCTTGGGCCCGCCCTGCCACCAGGAACTTAGCAGAAGCCTGCGTCAGGGGGTAAGCTGCCCCGAACCTCCCCCATGGGCCCGCCCTGCCACCAGGAACATCGAGGAGGCCTGCCCAAGACTGAAAACTGCCCTGGACTGCTTCTGCTAGGCCCGCCCTCCCACCTGGAACATCAGAAGACCTCAGCAGGTTCCAGTTAGTGTTAAAACTTTGGAACTTTGCTCCCAGGTGGCGAACCTTGGACTACAGTAGATTAACTGTATCAGTGTGGTGAGTAGGCCCCTAAAATAGAGGTGTACAGTGGATAAATAGAGCCAGTAGTAAAGCCCTCTCCAACTAACTGTAAGACTTTGGTAAGCCTGAAAAGAGTGTGTATGATCCCCTCCTACACATAGAAAACATCAAGCAGAGTGAAAATGACAAAACGAAAAAGCAAAATGCAGTCTCAAACATATAGTTCACCAGAAGCAAGTATAGGAGACATTGAAATAGAGGACCACAAAAGTAACACACCTGGAATCTCTGAAAAGATAGCAAGTGAAGTAAAAAAACAATAGCATCAGGCTATAAAGGAAATCAAATTAGAAGTACTCTCCCATGTAAAGATAGAAATAACAACTTTAGTAAAGGAGTCGTTGAATGCAGCTAAAGAAGAACTAGAGAAAAAAGTACATGAGCATGGGAAACTGATTGAAACTTTGAATGAACAATATAGAACAGAAGCAGAATTCATGAAACAAACTCAAAGAGACATCCAAGAAACAAAAATTCTATTGAAAGCATGCAAAACCGCCTAAAGGAAGCTGAGGATAGGATTTCAGGCCTTGAGGACAGGATCACAGTTAGTGATCAGGAAAGGAAAGAAATTTTAAAAATAACAAAACAGCATGAAATGACAATCCAGAAGCTTCATGATGATGCCAAAAGCAACAATATAAGAATAATGGAAATTAGCAAAGATATAGGAGTCCAGGCAAATGACATATGTAAAGTATTTACAGAAATAATAGCAGAAAATTTCCCAAACATGGGGAAAGAATCTGGTATGCAGATAAGTGAGGCATATAGAACACCAAAGAGTCACAAGCAACATAAATCCACACCCAGACACATAATAATTAAGATATCAGACACAGCATAAAAACAGAATACTAAAAGCTGTCAGAGAAAAGACACAACTCACCTATCAAGAAAAGCCCATTATAATCACGGCAGCACAAAACCTCAAGTCAAGACGAGCTTGGAGTAAGGTATTTCAAGCCCTGAAAGAAAACAACCTTCAACTCAGACTGATATACCCAGCAAAACTTTTATTCAAATTTAATGGAGAAACAAGATACTTCCATGACAAAGAACAACTGAAGATATTTATGTCCACCAAACCAACCCTAGAAAGAGTACTGAAAGACATACTAGACAGAGATAAAAATGACCACAATCCCCAAAACAACAACAGAAAGAAATCACCAGGTAGGATAAGCATAAGTAAGGGGAAAAGAAGAAAGCAAACAACTGGAACATAACATGGCAAAGTTGAGCCAGTACATATCAGTGCTATCCATAAATATAAATGGCTTCAATTCACCCATAAAAAGAAATAGATTGACAGAATGGATCAAGAAATAGGATCCCACAATATGCTGTATACAAGAAACACATCTGACCCAAAAAGAAACTTGTAGATTAAAAGTCAAAGGATGGAAAATAGCATTCCATGCAACAGGAACCCAGAAAAAAAGCAGGAACAGCTATTCTATTTGCAGACAATGTGAACTTCAAACCTAAAATGATTAAAAGAGATAGAGAAGGTCAGTACATACTTGTTAGTGGAAAAATTGAAGAAGAAGAACTGACAATTATAAATATATATGCACCAAATACAGGAGCACCCAACTATATAAGACAGATACTAATGGACATGAAAAACCAAATACACAAGAACACACTTATAACAGGAGATCTTAACAGCCCATTGTCACAAAGAGATAGATCAACTAGACAAAAAGTCAGCAAAGAAACAACAGAACTGAATCATACCTATGAGCAATTGGACTTAGTAGACGTTTACAGAGTGTTCCACCCAACCACATCAGAACACACATTCTTCTTAGCTGCACATGGGACATTCTCCAAAATAGACCATATATTATCCCATAAAACATTCTTAAGTAAATGCAAAGGTATTGAAATCATACCATGCATAATATCTGACCATAGTGCACTGAAATTGGAAATTAATGCCAAAAGAAATTGTAAAACCTGCATAAATACATGGAAATTAAATAACAGTCTTTTGAACAACCAGTGGGCTAGAGGTGAAATTAAAGAAGAAATAAAGCAATACCTACAATTCAATGAAAATATAGAAACAACATTCTGTAATCTTTGGGATGCAATGAAAGCAGTCTTAAGAGGGAAATATATAGCAAAAAATTGTCATATCAAGAAAACAGAATGAGCACAAATAAACAACCTAATGCTCCATCTCAAGCTTCTAGAAAAAGAAGAGCAAGCTAAATCCAAAGCTCATAGAAGAGAGGAAATTGTAAATATTAGAGCAGAAATCAATGCAATTGAAACTAAAAAAATATATAAAGAATTAATGAATGGAAACACTGGTTTTTTGAGAGAATAAACAAAATTGATGAACCCCTAGATAACCTTATCAAGAGAGAGAAAGAAAAAAAACAAATTCATGCAATAAGCACTGAAAAGGGAGAAATTACTACAGATCCCATGGAAATTCAAAAGATCATGAATACCTACTTTGAAAATCTCTACTCACATAGAGTGGAAAACACAGAGGAAATGGACAGATTTCTAGAAACATATGAACTACCAAAGCTCAACCAAGAAGATATAACAATTTTGAACAACCCAATATCAGCTATTGAAATTGAAAATATAATTAAAAACTTGCCAACAAAGAAAAGTCCAGGTCCTGATGGATTCACGGCTGAATTTTACAAGAAATTTAGAGAAGATTTGATGCCAGTACTCCTTAAACTCTTCAATGAAATTGAGAAAAAAAAGCAATCCTCCCTAAATCATTCCTGGAGGCAAGTATTTCTCTGATACCAAAACCAGAGAAAGATCCAGCCAAAAAACAGAACTATAGGCCAGTCTCACTAATGAACATTGATGCAAAGATTCTCAACAAAATATTGGCAAGTAGAATGCAGCAAATCATCAAGAAGATTATACATCATGACCAAGTGGGGTTCATTCCAGGAATACAGGGATGGTTTAACATATAAAAATCAATAAATGTAATACACCACATCAACAGAGCCAAAAACAAAAACCACATGGTCATCTCAATAGATGCAGAAAAAGCTTCTGACAAAGTCCAACACATGTTCATGATAAAAACTCTTCAGAAACTCAGAATACACAGTGTCTACTTCAACCTTATAAAGGCCATCTATGACAAACCAACAGCCAACATTATACTAAATGGACAATAACTGAAAGCTTTCACTTTAAAATCAGGAACAAGACAAGGATGTCCACTATCACCACTCTTTTTCAATATAGTTCTAGAAACACTAGCCAGGGAAATCACACAAGAGAGAGAAATAAAAGGAGTAAAGATAGGAAAGGAAGAAGTTAAATTATCACTTTTTGCAGATGACATGATACTCTATATAGAAGACCCAAAACACTCCATTAAAAAGAATTGAAAAACATCAAGCCCCTCAAATTCAAATACCCTCTCCAAAAATGGGCATCTGAGATGAACACACAGTTCTCAGAGGAAGATATACAAATGGTAAATAAATATACGAAGAAATGTTCATCATCACTGGTCATTCGAGAAATGCAAATTAAAACAACATTGAGATTCCACCTCACTCTGGAAAGAATAGCTGCCATCAAGAAATCAACTGATAACAAATGATGGCACGGCTGCAGGGACAAAGGAACACTGCTCCACTGTTGTTGGGAATGTAGACTGGTGCAACCATTATGGAAATCCATATGGAGAATTCTCAGAAGGCTAGGATTGGAAGCCCCATTCAATCCAGCTATTCCCCTCCTGGGTATTTTCCCAGAAGAACTGAAAAGTTCGTATCACAGTGATATATGTGCACCCATGTTCATAGCTGCAATTTGTGATAGCTAAATCCTGGAAACAACCAAGATGCCCATCAACTGCAGAGGGGATGAAAAAGACATGGCATTTTTATACAATGGAATATTACTCAGCTATAAAAAAGGATGATCTTGAGGCTTTCATAGGCAAATGGAAACAACTTGAGACTGTCCTCATTAGTGAAATAAATTAGAATCATATTTATAAATATCATATTTTGTCTCTAGCGTAAAAAGTAAATAAGAGCTACAAGTGTAATAAAACCAAAATGTGTAATTGCTATTGTAAAAAAGAGAGGAAAAGAAAGAGCTCTAAGGGATATATCTGCATGTATGTTTAAGTGTGTAAAATAGATGAGCATATTGCTGAATCTTTGTTGGATCTTTGAGCAGAACTGTTTGTAGTCTAACGTCTGAATGTTTACTATGTACCCTTTAACTTTGTAACTTGAACAACTACATCCAGGATTACAGTATGTAATTTATAAATTACTGATGTCTTAGTGGGGCTTTTTCTCATTATCCTTTTTTTCTTTCTTTCTTTTAGAATTCTGTATTGTTGCTACCCTTTTTTCTGTTTTTCTTTCTTTCTTATCTTTAAATAAAATTTTTAAAATGTATATTGTTATTGTAAAAAAAGAGGAATAGGAAGCGCTATAAAGGATATAGCTGCATGTATGTTTAGGTGTGTGGATTGATGACCATATTTCTAGGTTATTGTTGGATTGTTGAATGGATCTGTTTGCACTCTCACTGCTTGAGTGTCCACTTTGTGTGCTTTAATTTTGTAACTTGAAAAACTATTTCTAAAAGAACAATATGTAATTGTCAACTGGTGATTTCTTATTGTTTATCTTCTTTTCTTGAAATTCTGTAATATTTCTACCTTTTTTCTGTTTTTTTCTCTTTAAATAAAAAAAGAAAAAATTTAAAAAGTAAATAATAAAAACAGAACAGATCAATAATGTACTGACAAACCTGAAACATGATATAACTAAACAGATAATGGAATTAAAAAGCAAAAGGAGGAAAAGAAAGTGCTCTAAAGGATATATTTAAGTTTGCAGGACTGATAATCATGTTGCTAAGTTTTTTTGGATCACTGGATAGAACTGTTTGCATACTCACTGTTTGAATGTCCACTTTGTGTTCTTTGATCTTGTAACTTGAACAACTATATCCGGGAAGACAATGTGTAATGTGTCAACTGGCAATTTCTTACTGCTTATTTTTTTTTTAATTCTGTATAGTTTCTACCCTTTTTTCTGTTTGCTTTTCCCCCCTCTGTTTAAATAAAAACAAAATCCCCCCCCCCCAAAAAAAAGAGATAAAGTCAAGGACTTCTAATAACATGAGGATAGTTTATATTAGGAAAAATAGAGACCAAAACAAATACAAATAAATATGGCTTTAAAAAAACAACTATGCAGAGAAAAATAATTCTTCTTTCCAATTTCTGATAAGAAAAAATTTGAGCCATAAAGCAGAAACAGAATGCTAAGAAAAAGCCTCACAATCGCAAAAGCAAGTATTGGGAGTGACCAAGTTAATACATTTAAAACGAAAAAGATAAGACTAAAGCAGAGTTTGGAAGACAGCATTGAAAATCTTTCACAGAATACTTAGAGAAAAGAAAACCAAAGAGAGAGAAAACAGGAAACAAATATGAGGAAATTAGAAGATCAATCATGGAGGTACAAAGACCAATAAGGTTTCCCAGTTTGCTGACTTGCCCTGCTTGTGAAATCCAGGAGTTGTGACTGGAATATTGGTGCAAGGGAATTGAGAAGGCATAATGCAGGAGGAAAACTAGCAAGAGAGGAATCAGAAAAGAAAACAGAGGAAAGAATTCATTTTAGCAGACTCAGGGGCTCTGGCAAAGCCACACAAACACTAACCACCAGAAAACAGCCATGAGAGGCAGCAGCTAATAGGTCATGTCACTGGGGCCTTGACAAACAAAGTTTCAACCAGTTGGAGGTGAAAGAGTCCAGATGGTGCTCGGCTGAGTAGCTTGGATAAATGGGAAGAGAAAACACAAAGTGACTTTAGTTATTTTTCTTGTTTTTAAAGTTCTAGGCATGAATAGAAATGTTCTATGTGGCTGATGATTCTGTGTGACTTAACTGCCTGTCACACACACTGTCTACTAAAAAGATTTGGCTGTGGGGACAGATGAGAGATGCCTACTTTACACATAATATAGGTCTACAGTAAACGAACGCTTTCTCAAGAGAAAATGAACAAATACAATAGAACTAAACTTAACCCTCGCCCTCACCCTAAGCCTTAAGCCCTAAGTCCCAACCCTAACCCTAGCCCCTCACCCTAAATGAAAGCAAGGGAAAACAGCCAGGCCTGTGTAGGTGCCACCAAATAGTCTGAGGAAGTCACACGGTGCGGAGATGGAGGCCCAGACTTGCCACAGGTAGGATCATGGACTCTAATCACAGAAAAACATTTCAGGATGCGTCACTGTGAGGCACAAGCAGATTTATAAGGCAGAGTTAGAAAGTAAGAAAAAGTGGGGAGAGGATTTCAGCTAGAACACCTAAAGGGAGGCAGTTCTGATGAAGAGGAATAGATCTCACAAAAGACTTAGCTGAGATGAGCCAAGCCTGGTTGACAGTGATCTCCGTTCTGACTTTGAAGATGGCTCCAGGGACAGTTCAGCTTCCCTCAGGTGATCACTTCTGCCTGGAGAAATTCAATAATATGAAGCCTCTGGTGAGATCCATGGAGACCACACCATTAAAATAGTACTGGAGACTTTGGGAGACTAAATTTCCCAGGTGGGTGTTCACAGACCTTAAGAAGGGTAGGACACATAAATTTAGGGGTGATCAATCCTGTTCTGTCATCTTTTAGACGGAAAATCCCTTAATATGCGTATATACAGATCTGAGAAAAGAACTGACCCCAAATTTCAAGGTAATAAATCAAGGTCAAGCTTCTTGCTAGTTTTGGTTATGTATTGGGCATCTGTGGGTCCACGTGAAGAGCAATTTATACTATCAAAAGCCAAGTGACACCCTGACTGTCTGGAAGAAAACGCAGATCATGCTTTTAATGAGTCCAAGAATATGTCCATTCCAAAGGTGGCCTCTGACTGTATCACAGAGAAAGAGTTTTGCTACCATCAGAAATGGCTCGGAGCTGTCCTTTCCACAGGCTCGGCCATGGAAATATCCAGGGTAGTGCATCCTAAGCACAGTCAGCTTCTGGAACTTTTCTAGTTTCTTCTCCCTTTTGAGCCATATTGATGATTAAATACGTCAGCTGTTTTGATCTCAGGTCTGGATCTTCTTCCACACCAGCTCTGTCATTCAGAGCTCCCTTCAGCCTCGGCTCACCCTTCTTTATAACCTGGGTTTCTGCAGTCCCGTGCTGCACTCAGGTCCCCTCGAAGGACCTAGTACACTCTCACAGATGGCGACAGCCTCTGGAACCCTGGCTTAGGGCAAGCTCTCACCTTGCACTGCAGAAGGAAAGAGGAGAAAGATGAAGAGAGAGAATGACAGGAAGAAGGGAGCCTAAGAAAAGGAGTACTGTTACGGGGTGATATGAGAGCCACTCAATACCATATAAGGAAAAGATTAAAACTCACAACAGCTTTGATGTCTGATAGGTCGGGTTTGTGTTCTCTCAAAATCAAAGGTTGAATTCGAGGAACAATAGATGTTGAGGGTAGAAAATAGTTATTGAGAAATAGAAAACTCCCGTCAGAGGAACAGAAGGGGGCCCAAATGGGTTGCCCGAGACCCCACTTGACACGGAAATTTTATAGAGCAATACCCACATGGATATGATGTTGGTTGCAGTTATGATTAACCAATAAGGATACCAGTTTAGTCACTTAGGTGACGGTGATCTGATGGGGAAGCAACACACAACAAGGGTGCATGGAAGGAACAAAGACTTTTCCTAGGAAATGATGAGTCCAGATGTCTTGGTCACCCACTGGGGTGACCAACGTCTATCTAGGCTTCATTAGGCCTGGTGTTAGTTCTTTGAGGAAGTATTCAGGCCTGGTTATCTCACCATAATCTTGAGGCCTTGTCTCCAGCTGATGTGTCTCTCTGGCTGTAGTTGAGACATGTTTCACCTTGGTCCTGGTTCTGCCAAGGGCCTGGCCCTGTCTGACTGCCGATCATATTTCCACCCAGCTCACCTGTCTCTAAGGTGTCTGTCACACTGTGGTATCCTGGGACTACCAGGATAATGTGAGATGATCCAGTTTGCACACAGCACCAGGCATACAGCAAACATTAGTGAAGTCAGCTGTTCAGGTGATCTGTGTTGTTGTTCACACAGAAAAACCAGCCGAGTCACTACCAGTAACAGCAAACTGGATCCCCTCACCACCCATGCTGAGCCCCTCATAAGCATTTAACATTTCCTCAGATCTTCACAATAATTCTGCAAAGCGCCACTTCAACTCCCAATTTTACAGATACTGAAAATGAAGCCGAAAAGAAGCCAAGGACCACTCCTCAGGAGTTGAATGAGCAGAGAGTGTTCCAGGAGCTTTGCTCCCCAGGTGTCTCTTGCTAAAGGATTCTTAGATTACAGGTTTTGGCCTGGAGGATCGGTTCCCCTCCCCCCGTCTCTTTCTAAGTTAGTTTTCATATCATAACAGTCATTAGCTGAGCTCTGGGAATGGAGTGTAAAAATCTCCCCTCACCTCGGAGCCCTCACTGGCAGCAGTTCCTTGAAATTCCTGCAATCAGTGCTCCATTTAGGCATCAAAACCTCATCAATTAGGCCTCAATGCACAGGAACCACGTGGCCTCTGGTCACGCTGAGCAGCCACCGAGGAGGACCAGAGGCCTCATTACTGGCCTTGAGCTTTTGTAAAATTCCTGAATAAGCAGCCTAGGCAGTGTCTGCAGAAGGGCTGCATTTCTATTTTTTTATTTTTTGCCCCTGGCTTTAACAACTGCTTTTACGGGCAATTTAACACCATGGGTTGCCAGCTGTGTTAATGCCTGACCCCCTTCCTTCTTGATGGGGTGCCTTGTGAAATGGCTGTCAGACATGGCGTCCAGCCCCACCGGTCCCAGGAACACTATGCCTTTCTTAGAATCTGAGTCCCAGGGCTCCACACCAAGGGCAAAGAGATTTTATCCCAGTTGCTCAGATAACACATGTGCACACACACACACACACACACACACTCCATTGCACCTGGTCATTCTGGGAGACGCAATAACGAAGTGAATGAAGTCCGTCTTCCCAACACTGGATACCGAGCAAAGGTTGGAAATGCAAGATGGCAAATGGTAGGGGTCGAGAGGGCGATGCCTAGGGTCTAACTGCCTCTTCCTATGTGCTGCAGGGAGCAGAGGTGGGGGGGTGTTTCAGCCTCTTTAATTGGGTGGAGCCACCACCCTGAGGGGATGTTTCCGCAGATTTAGATGATGGGCTCCTGCCTCAGCTACCACATGAGCATGTCTTGTGTGTGGTTGTTGTTTAGGCTGACTCTGCCATAGCCCATCTAAGCCTTGCTTCTTCAGGCTTAAGGATCAGGAGCCGACTTTCATCAGACTGCTCAGAGTCTGATGAGGTCCTTAGGGGATCCAGTGCATTGTCCAAGATCTTGTCACATTAAAGGACAAACCAGGCTGCCCATGTTCTTTTACAGTGAAAACTGTTAAGAATACGCACACTCCACAATTGAACCTGTGTCTTTTGTCTTCTGTATTCTCCTCACTCAAGTAAAACAGCAGGAGAAAAATAATCTAGACAAAGACTTGAAATGTTTTTCAAAGCTATTGGACTATCCAAAGTTTGAACCTACAGTTCCATCTATAAATGGACATCATTAGTACCTCATTCGAGTATTTAGTGACAGGAAGTGTTACTGATAGAAACCTATTATCTGAGGGTGGAAAGAGGCTTAAATATTCATAAGCCCATTGTCTTTAAAAATTATGATTTGGCTATGCATATGCATAACAAACATTACATTAATATTCTAAGGATAGAAATATAGTGTGACATTCCAGTGAACCAGTAGGTAGCAGACTTCATTTCTCTGTAATATGTCAAACAAAACAGTCTGGAGAATCTTCCTGAGGAAAAATAAATTCTGGATATATTAAATATGTTGTAAAGGCCCATAAACAATGCACAATCTAATGAAATGAGTGTTTGCATTGCCTCATTCTGGCTTTAAGCTATGATTTTTCACTAAATGAAAACAGAACTTCCTAGAAAAACAGCTCACTCTGTGTGATGGCAGAAAATATGCAAGATGAACCTGGAACTTCTGGGGTCATTGTGACTGGACTTTGCACACAACTTGGAAAGGCCTTTAATGGCCAAAGATGGAAGTGATTTTGATTAAGAATAATATTTTCAAAGAATTTAAATCTATCAAACATATGCAAAGCTATCATTCCTAAATACATGCACTGCTCACAGATTTGTGTTTGTGCTTGTTCATGTGTCTGTACCACTAACTAATCACCTGCAGGTGAGTCAGAAAACAATTCATTAAGAAAAAATTAGTATGTAAACAAATCAAGCATTTATTTTTTCCTCCCTATGAACTGCAGCACCAAATAACCACCTTACTGATGAGGAGAAATACCTCTTTATGAAATTATTTCAAGTAATGAATACAAAAGAAATAGTAAAATAAAAGAATCACCATTTATGATCCCCTGGTTAAGGATCAACAGGTGCTAATATCACACAGATGCAGAAAGCCAGATACTCTGTGACCCATACAGAAACACTACCTGAAGACCTACCAAAGGGGTAGAGCCTGCCTGCCAGTGGAACACGGAGGACATGAAGAGGCAATTGATAAAATCAGTGAGTGGATTTTTATTTTCACTAGATGACCAAAATATATGGGCTGTAAAGTTTGGATCTTTCCTAAAAGAAATCAAATTTTTAAAAAAGTATGCAGCTACATTTTAATATCTTTGGACTTTGGGGTGGTTAAACATTCCAGAATCTAAGACAGTGACTACTATACTATAAAGATGGAGATAACAGGTATTTTGGGAAGGGAAAGAAGGATTTGTGTGGCTACAGAGCAGATGTATGGGATGGTAGGCTCTGTAACTAGTCCTCAGGGTTTGTACAGGGCAATTGTGACAAGGCTATGACACATGTTAGTGTATGAGTTGTTTATTTTTAAACTGAAACCTTCAGTATTCAGGCTTAATTGAAGTACTGGCACTTTGCCACAGATAAGTGGGTTTAGGTTGCAGTTTTGTCACTTGGTCTCTGAAACGTTCACCATCAGTGGTATAAGGCATTCATACACTGAGTTGTCCATTTTTGTGTAGCTCTCCATATCTTTTATTCCACATTGTGCAATAGAAGGTTGAACTAGATTAAATGAACTGTTAGGTTGACAATAAGTTAAAGAAAATATGAAAAGTCTGAAACTGAAGAACAAAACCCCAGACTGAGTAGCATTGGATGAAGACTAAAAGCAGTTTACATTTCGAGGACAAATATGGAATCCTGACGTCTTTAATCATCTGTCCTCAGGGAAGGTGGAGCTCTGGGTTGGTAGCACCCTAGGGTCTCCATCAGAAGCAATTGAAATGCAGTCTGAAGGAGACTATCTTCAAACCAAACACTAAAAACTTCTACAGATAAAATTCCACAAAGCATGAGCTTATAGTAGAAAAACAAAACAAAACAGGGCCGGCTTAGCAGGACAGAGCAGAAGCAACCAACAGCAAAGTCAGGCCTGTGAAGAATTCAGAAGCTACAGTTCAAATAACATCATAGATAATAATTGCACTTAGTATTTCTAAAGAAAGAAATGTATTACAACTCTGACGAGTAGGTTTGTAAAGCATCGAATAAAATTTCAGAAATTTCTGAAAGCTGGGTGAGCCAGCGCGTGACAGCAGTGTTCATACCAAGGATGACTGGAAAATAGGAATAAAATGTATCCAAATATCTGTCTGAGGGAACTTTAGAACTAATAAGGTAGTTGGGATTTTAGATGAAGAGATTTAGGGGAAGGGCAGATACCAGAAAGAATTGGACCGATAACATTCTGGAACTGATTTTTACTTTCTTGTGTTTGTTAAGTCTGGTCTGACGTCCCAACCTAAGAGCTTAGTTAGAGGGACGCTACAGTCAGTAGAGAAGCAGGGCATCTCTCCACAGCCTGGAAGAAGCCACAGGAAGAAACACTTCTGTTTTAAGGGACCCTGTGCTTCAAGGGGAAGGAAGAGGTCTGAGCCTACTAACACCACCAGCTCGTCCTTCTAGTTCTATAACAAATTCTGAATCTGCTCAAGGCAGAAGACAGAGAGACCAAGCAAAGGTCACTGGCGAAGGGGAGAGACCACTTTGGTGGTCTCAGTGCTGAGAAGGAAAAGATGAGCCTTTGAGGCGATCTGCTGGGGACAGAGGTTGGTGGACATCCTCAGCGGTAATTTAAACCTGGAGCCAACGAGTCGACGGCACAAAATAGTAACAATGCACAAAATAGTAACCATTTCTGAATGGTTAATAAAATATACACAGAATTAAAATAAGAAAGAATAAGAAGACAAAAAGGGATTTAACAGAGCTAAAGTAATGTATGGCTGCCAGCACTATCAAGTGATTGTTTAAAAATCCTATTAAACTACAGAGAAGTTTTGTGCAATCTCTAAACTTTCCACTAAAATCACATCAAATATATATGTAATCTAATAGGAGGAATCATAAAATAAATGGAAATATCTGATTAATTCAAAAGCAGGAAAAATAGGGAGACAAAGTAACAAAAATAAAATAAATAGCAAAGTGGTGAATGTCACATATGTTAGCAATTTCATTAACTATAAATTGGAATAAACCCAATTACAAGACTAAGATCAACCTAAAATATGCATTCTTTCAATTAATGTGGAAAATTCTCTCGTAAATTGGCCAAGAGCTAGGTCACAACACATCTCAATAAATTTAAAAAATTAAAAATCACCTTACATATAGTGCCTGAGCACAAAAAGTTCAAAATAGAACTAAATTATTAAAGATAAGATAGAAAAATTTCTATTATGCAATTAAGAAGTATACTTTCAAGTAAGCCGCAGGTTAAAGTAAAGTCACAGAGTAAATTAGAAATACAGCAATTTAAACTGAATGATAATTTTTTTAAAAAAAATATTTTGTCCTCAAACTTAAAGGCTATCCTAAAGCTATACTGAGAGGGATATTTAAATTATAAAAGTTGTTTTCTAAGACTGTATCTTAACTAGAAAAGGAACAGTAAGGTAAACCCATGGAAAATAAAGGAATGTAACAAGAATGGGTATACAAATGAGTGAAATTTTTAAGAAATGCAATGAAGAAAACTGATAGCTGGAACTTTGAAAAGGATAATAAAACTGATAGATGTCATGAAAAGAAAGAGGTGAAAATAGTTCATCATAAGTATATAATAATGTAAGTGATGGCAACAAAAGTGAGATTTTTTAATCGAATAAGTTGTTGATAGTACATGGCATCTCCTCTACATGCGCATGAACTTTCACCTTGACCTTGTGCCTTGATTAAGCATGAACTATTTCCAGCATGCCAAACTTTCAGTGTGTTTGTATAGCTTTATTGCTTGTCCTTTCTGCATCACCAGAAGGAAGCAAACAAACAAAAAGGCCTTTGTTAGACTTTGAAAGAGGCGACTAGCGCTAACCTGGACCTAAACTATAACCTGAAGTCAAGCCCAGTACATTCTGCAGAACAGTATCTGGCCTACAGAATGGTGGAAAACAACAGCACAAAGCCCAGGAGCAAGCATTCAGCAGTCAGGGCAGGACTGCAGTCACTTTCCACGCACTGCCTTTGGCAGGGGAAACCACAGGCCAATACAGAAAAAAGGAAGAAATGGAATATTCTTATACCCAGTTTAAAAGGGGTGTAAGTATAAAATAATTATATAAATAGACTTTTCCTTGGGTCTTCCTGAGTTCTTCAGTAACTTTTAAAGTATTTGAGGAAAAAATATCAGTATTGAGGACTTTGTTCTGGAGAATTGAAAGAGAAAACTTTTCATTTCTTGTTTTACAAATCCTGTCAAAGGCACTAGAAGGAAAGTCAAGGTTACAAGTGAGCATGGGTGAACACGGGTGTCAGGAGATAGAACCCAGTGATGCATGCAAAAAATCACATGTCACGGAAAGTGGACTTTATATATGCAAGTTTAGTTAAATCCCAAAATCGAGCATCATAGTTCACCATAGGGAAAGACCACAAGAAAATAATATGATCATGTTATAGAGGCAGAAAAGGTACTAATAAAACTCAGTCCCCATGATTAAAAAACATGTGTTTGTTAAGTGTTAATAGTAAAAAAATTTCCTTATTCAGAAAACTGTTGTGTTAGTAAAATATTAAAAGCAAATAACATTTCACTAGAGAGATGTTGAAAACTTTTCCCTAGACTTGAGAGGAAAGAGTTATGCATGCTACTACAGATCTGTTCAGCACTGATCTCACTGTTCTAGCAAATACAACAGCATGGAAAGAAAAACAAATGTACAAAAGCTGGAAACAAATTAAAACTAACAATTCAGACATGGTCTGTTTTCAAATAAATGATCCATACATTATTAGAATTAATAGCAAACAGTAAAATATCTTGATGAAACTAACAAGCTGAAATCTTATTTGTTAGTACAAGTACAAACAAATATAGGTAAAAAAGAAAAATAAACTAAACCATTTATAATAAAAATAAGTGTAATGAAATACGCAAAGTTGATACAATAAAACTACAGAACATCACTGAGAGAAATAAAGACCTAAATAAATGGGCAATTAAATTATACAAATAAAAGTTTTCAATAAAAATGTGTTAGATCAATTGGATAATCCTATGAAAAAATGAAGTTTTAGCCCAACCTTATGTTGCATAAGAATGACTTCCAGACAGACCACAGTTCTAAAGGTTAAAGATACAACAGTAAATCTTTTAGAAGAAAATATAAGAGGATGTCTTTATGACTTTGTAGTTGACATGTAGTGCAATACATCGAATCACCAACTACAGGGAACAATATATGTTATTTACAGTAAAACAAGTAAACTGTATCCATCAAATGATACTATCAAGGTGAAAAGACAGGAGATAGAGCAGGAGAAGGTATATGTAGTATCCAATAATGAAATTGTTCCCACAATATTTAAAAGAGAAATCTTAAATAATGTACTACAGTTCTTTGATTTCAGTTTTTTGTAGCCAACTCAAAGCCAATGTGAGCCAGAGTCCCAAATGGGCATTTTCCCAGAGTATATCCAAGTAGCCAATGAGAATATAAAAACAGGCTCAAGCTCATTAGCCAAAGCAATGCTAATTCAAAATACAGTGTCACTACACAATCATGGCAGCATAACTGAGCTACTGCAGGAGAACAATTCCAAGTTCAAAGATGTAGAGCAATGAGAATTCCAGTTTGTTAATGATGGAAATATAAATTGGTACAAGAACTCTAGAAAAGAGTTGGTAATATGTGCTAAAGCTGAATACACCACTACCTATGAACTAGCAATTTTATATAATTTCAAAGAAACGCAGGCACATAGATCTGACTACACATGAGAAGTTCACAGCAACACTCTTTGTAATAGAAATATACTGATGATTAATTGAAATGTCCTCTGGTGGTCAACTGAGCAAAAATTATGGGAAAATCTACCTCCATGAAAATGAACAAACTACATTTATAAGCAACAACAAGCTAACTTCACAGTTGTATACTTGAACAAAAGAAGCCAGACAAAAAAAAAGTTATGTACTGTAGAGTTTTCTTGTTTAACGTTCACAAAAAAGACAAAGTTAATCAATAGTTCTAAAGTGCTGGCTGCGAATGTGGGGTGATAGTTTAGAGAGATCTGAGAGGATATTCTTGTTGTTCTTGTTGCTGTCTTTTATTTAAATTTCTTGGTATAATTGAGGTTTATACAATGACCACCCTCATCATCAGCATTTGATCTCTACATGATGTGTCTTGATGCCTCTTTTTTTTTCCAAATTCCATTTCTTCCCTTCAAACCCTCTTTCCTCCCCATTCACAAGGTTCAACTGTAATTTTACCTTCTTTTCTCTTTTTTTCTTTCATTTCCTTGTTTTCCACCTCCCCTCTCCATAGTTCCTCTTTGTTTTTGAACAGTTTCTTCCTATTTCATTTTATGGCTGAGTAGTACTCCATTATATTTTTAAAAACCCAATCTTTCCCATCTATTCACAGGTTGCTTCCAAGATTTAACTATTAAAAATTTTTCCATGGTAAACATGGGTGTGCATTATTGCCATGGTATGATGCTTTTAATTCTTCCAGGAAGATACCTCGAAAGGGATTTTATCTGAGTCAAATGGGAATTCTAATCTTCATTTTTTGAGGAGTCTCCACACTGATTTCCACAGCAGCTCTATGAGTCTACATTCCCACCAACACTACATTCACCAGTGGAGAAATGTTCCCTTTTCCCCGCAGCCTGGTAAGCATTTGTCATTGGTTGATTTTTTTTATTATTATTTTAGCTATTCTTTCTGGAGTGAAATGAAATCTCAGTATTTTTTAAATTTGCATCTTTTGAATGACCAGTGATGTTGAGCAATGTTTGATGTATTTATTTGGCATTTATGCTTCCTCAGCTGAGAAGTATCTGCTAATCTCAGATGCCCATTTTTGGATTAGGTCTTTGAATCAGGAGGGTCTGATATTTTTTCAATTCTTTATATGTTCTTGATATTAGTTGTTTGAGGAACAGTTGTGAAATTTTTTCCCCAACACTGGGGTTACCTTGGTAGAAATTGATTTTGGTCATAGCAAATTGGAGTTCTATATGCCTTGCTTAACTGAATGTTGAATTTGTTTTCCATACTTGAGACATTTTCTGCTCTTGCTTCTGTGAATTTTTTTTTCTTACTGTTATTTGTGCTGGACACTGTTTTTTCATTGACTTTAATCAATCTTATGTTACTTTTCTTTGCATCATCTTGCACCAGATAGATTATTTTTTCTGGATCTTTGTTATTTTTGAGATCTCTCTTTTTGTGATTACTAGCTACAATCCTATCTTCTAGTCCAAAATTGTATCTTCACTTTCCTTCATGTGGTTTTGCAAACTTCCAGTGGAACTTTTAATTTCCTGGATATCTGGTCGAATCTGTTTCATGGATTACATTTCTTTCCTGGGTTGGGTGTTCATGGTTTGAATCACTTTCCTATGCTCTTCTATTTTTTTATGTCTGTCTACCCTAGACTTGTTGAGTGAGTCCTTCATTATGATCATCATTTCATTTTTTAAATAATAAAATGAATAATCTAGGAGATTATTTCTCATCTTATTTCTTCTACAGTCTCATTCATCCATTTTTTTTTTAACTTCTGCTGCTGTCATTTCAAAAATTTTAGATGGGTCACCTCTATTTTCCTCTACCTCATCATCTGTTGGACCTGTCCTGGGTGGCCTAGAGGGCTGCAGTTGGGTTTTATTTCTGTGTCTTGTCATTTTGTATTTATTTTATTTTATTTTACTTTTTCCTTTGTTAATGCCCATAAGCTTCTTATAGTAAGTAGCTTTATTACTAGTATCAAAGCCTCACCAGGAAATGTCTGTTCCTCAGAGGTCTCTTTAATGTGTAGAAGGCTCTTGGATTTGTGTCTGTCCCAAGATCATACCTTCCTAGTTTAATGAGGATGAGATGTTGCTATTTGGCCTAGACCTCAGTTCTTTGGTACTGGATTGTGGTGGTGGTTATGACCCCAGACAGTCCAGTGTCATTCTAGAAGGGAGAACAACTGATAATGAGTATGGTGGCATCTGGCTAAAGTATTACAATTAGCAGTAACAGTAGCATCAAGCATGACCTAGAAACTGACAAACTGTGCTAACTCTTGCTTTTGTACCTTTAACCGTAGAGATAAGATTCATAGTTATACAATATAAATTGAGACTATGTATGTAATGAGTTCCTCCCTAATAGAGTGGTTTTACATTGTGGTGGGGAATTTTAAGAAGTATAAGGGACAAAATAGAGAAATAGATAAAGAGAAATATAGTAGAAGCAAGACTGGAGGACATTAGAAGGTTGCTGAAGCTATGGGAACTTGGAGAAAAGGGCAAGAAAAAAAGAATGAGGGAGAAAGCAACATTATTAAAGTGAATCGGAACAGTTAGGGACATTGTTCACTCACATGAAGATGTCATAAGATCAAGAGAGACAGCTGAGGAAAGAGAGAAGATATATAGAATAGAACAAAAATATATGTATAAAGCTAAAAAAGAAAACAAAAACAAACACAAAAAATCAAACCAGACAGTGAAAGGAGAGTAAACAATACACACAAAGAAAAAAAAAATTCCCCTGGTGTCCACTGTTCTTTGGTAATGTCCAAATCAGTGCCCCACCAATCTGGAAGTAGGGCTAGTGCTGGATTGGATGTGGGGCTGATCTTGGCCTCTGGATGTGGGGGCAGTGGCCAGTCTTTAGCCAGCAGCTTTCTAGATGGTCCACCCGAGTCTCCTTACCCTGTCCGTCTCTGCGTTGTTCTCCTAATTGCTGTGGCACCCTCAGACAGAGACAGCCAGTGTTGCTTCAAGTTCTGTGTACAGTTGGCCCCTCCCGGACCTTGCGCATCCTGACCCATTCCACACCACTGTCTCCTGTCATCTCTGTCCTCCTTGTTCAATGCTGGTGGTGCAAGTCCGTCCCACGCTGGTGGTAGCCATTCAGAGAGAGTGCTGACTCCCTGGCCAAGGGTGGTTGCACTGGTGGTAATAGGGAGAGTGCTTATTTCCTGCTCCTTGTCCCTGCTGCCACTGGATGTCCCAGGTCCCTCTCTTGCACAGCGGTGGGCAGGAGGAGTTGTGCTGTTTCATTAGTGATTCTCAGTGCTGTGGCTGACCCCTAACCTTGTTGTCGCTAGAGGTTCCAGTTAGTGGTTATGGTGTTTGACAGAGGTAGAAAAAGAAAAAGAAGATAAAAGAAAAGGGGAAAAAAAAAACAGCAGATTGTCAAGGAGGGCACAGTCTCTGATACCTGTGTGTGCCAGCAAAATTAGTTACCAGGCTACCGTGTTCTCTGTTTGCAAGAAGTCCAAAGAGGTGAGGGGCCGTGTAGTATAGGTCTGTACCATGCCGATTGAATTTGCTACACCTTTGCAGTGTGTCTGTTTTGTATGTAGAGAAAAGGGGAGTTGCTTCCTGGGAAGGGTGGTTCTGCTCCAGTCCCATAGTGGTAAACACACAGGCTTAACTTTGGCATCAGGATGTATGTCCCTCCCTTCCTTCCAATTACCTATATTTTTAGTTGATTTCTCTGAGAGGCTCCAATGTGAGTCCTTTATTCAGCCATGTTGAACCCACCCCTCCGTCACCTTGTGGAACAGCAGACGGAAGTCTTCAGCTAGGAAGTTCCTCAGATGGGCCTTGGTGAAAGGAGTCTGGTGGCTTTACAACTGGTTTTGTCAGTATGATCACTTGGAGTTAGTCAGCTTAACTCAGAGCGCTGCTGCCCGAGCCCCCTAGGTGCTTGGGCAGAGAAGACACAGAGTTCTTATGCTACAGGGCTGGAACACAGGTTGCACAGGGATGGAGATGGGTTACACACTTGGTGTTACACACTTGTTCTGGATGAGTTGTGGCACCTTTCAGGATTTCTCAGTCAACGAACCACTGGTGGAGCACACTCCTATACTATTCCCATTTTTCCTTGCCATCATCTGGTCCCTTGAGAGGAGATTCTAAGGTGTTTTATACCCTGATTTCTTGGCTTGCAATAAAGAGATATGTTCCTTGATTAAACATCCTTCGAATTGGGCACTTCCAATATGTAAGTCTAGTATTTTATAATAAAAATATTTCAAATAGCTTTGAAATAAAGTATTTTCAGATAAACCAAACAGACAGCATTATTTTTAAGTATTTAATCTGAAAGAAATAAAGTTTCTCGACACTCTAAAAAGAAAATCTGGCTAATTTACTCAATGAGAAAAAGATGACCCTGAGTAATTCTAAAATAATTTCTTAATTGTCCTGTAATTATTATGTAGAAATCTTGCCCTCCAATAATAGCAAGGCCAAATAGTTTTACAAGTAAGTTCTAGCAAAACATCAGAAAACGCTAATTTCAATTATAATTCTGTTTCCACCATGCAAGAAAAAAGTAGATAAACTCAAATAATTTCATGAAACTATCAAAGTGATACTGAAAATAGGTCAAAAGAATACAAAAAAGTATATTTCAACATTAGTAACAAACATAAAATCGTGTCTCAAATAAAATATTAGCAAACCAATAATGCTCTACAGTCAGTGTTCATAACATGCATGATTGTTAATGTGAGTTCAAGGATAGTTTATAATCAAACTATCAACTAATATCATTTATAACATTAATAGATGAAGGGTAGAAAAACCATATGATTCCCTCAGCAGAGGAACAAAACAACTTACTAAAATAATGAGTACCTAAATATAAAATGGCTTGGTAGATTAGAACTAGGAAAATCTCTGGTAGGTTTCCTGGTATCTTCACAAATAAGAGAAAGAAACAATACCTTCTTCAGTAGTAAAACTTGGAAAGCATTTACTTTAAAATCTTAATACAAAAAGAATTCCCAATGTTTTTTCTCACTGTCTGTACTTAGCACTGAGAGCACAGAAAAGAAAAAATAAAAGGACTGTGAAGGAAATAAAACTGCCACAAGTGACTGATATTATTGATATACAAAATGCAAAAAATATGGAAATAAAAAACCAATAGCATGTTAAATAGTAAGTTCCCCAAATTTACTTCTTCTAAGGAACCACTCAATTATATTTATTATGGTGATCTCAAACATGAATATTATGCAATTTTTTTAAAAAAAAGATGTCATTACAGGAACAACCAAAAATACACCTACTATAAAACAAACAAAATATATGCAAAACTTTATGTCATGTACATGATTGAAAGAAATTAAAGAAAACCTAAACAAAAGCAAAGTGTTTTTTTGTGAAATAGCACACTAGGCATTGCAAAACTGTCCCTTCTTCCTATATTGACTTAAAAAACAATCTAATTCAGACCAGACTCCCATTACATCTTTTTTTATGATCTTAAAGAGAATAAAACAAAACAAAATGAAATGGAACAGAGAAAATCAGAACAGGACAAGGCAAGCAACACAGGACTTCAAAAGAAGACAATAGGAAATCAACAGTGGCTACCATGATGTCTCTTATTTCCTTCACAATAGTTGTCCATATCTTCACACACAATGATATCAAACTTAACAGAACAGTATAAAACCAATCAAGAGAATGAAAGCATTACAGGACTTCAAAACCAGATTATAGGAAATGAACAATGGTTACTATATTGTCTCATTGTCTTCAACAGTTGTCCATACCATCACACATAATAAAATCAAATAAAACACAACAGAATAAAACCAATCAAAACAAAGGAATAAAAGCATTATAGGACTTCAAAACAAGATGATAGGAAATCAGCAATGGCTACCATAATGTCTCCTTTTCTTCAAAATAGCTGTTCATACCATCACACATAATAAAATCAAACAAAACAAAGCAGAATAAAACCAATTAAACAAATGAATGAAAACATTGTAGGACTTCAAAGCAAGATAATAGGAAACCAACCATGATTACCATTATATATCCCATTAAATTCAAAATAGCTGCCCATACCATCAGACACAGTAAAATCTAATAAAACAAGACAGAAGAGAGACAAACCTAACAAAATTGTGAAAACGATACAAGAGTTCAAGATAAAACAGCAAGAAATTAACAGTAGTTACCAACTTTCCCTCCTAGGTATTTCCTCCACTGTCACTTTTACAATAGCTACTATGCTTTTTGGATCCCATTACTTCTGTTTTTTATGCTAGGATTCACGCATATGAGTTTGAAGTGTTTCACCCGTGAACATGATCTCCAGTTGCATCTGTTTACCTACAAGAGCCTTGAGATTATTCTACTTTATAGCTTGCTGGTTTTCCATTGTATGAAAATACCAAATCTTTCTTATCCATTCTGTGGTTGATAAGCAAGTTACCCTTGCGTTTTTCTGGTCTCCTGTCACATGGAGTAATTGTTTTCTCTCCTTTGATTTTCAGTCTATGAATTTCCTTTTGAGTTAAATGTGTTTGTGGTATACAGCATACTGGTGGATCTTGTTTCTTGACCTTCTCTCCCTGAGTTTCTTTTTATAGCTGACCTGAGGCCATCTACATTAATGGTTACGACCAGCATACATTGGTTCGTCTCTGTGATGTTATCCTCCTGCCCTTCACTTTTCCCCTCCATTCAATTGCCTGTCTTGTTTGGTGATTCTTCTCTGCTGCTGTTCCTGGAACCATGGTCCTCTTTATCTCTCTCTAGAATACCCAGAACTCTCTATTGGGTTGGTTTGGTAGTCATCAATTCCTTCAGTTGTTCTTCACCATCAATTTTGAAACATAGTTTTGCAGGGTACATCAATCTGGGTTGGAAGTTTTCTTTCAGGATTTGAAACACTTCATTCAAAACTCTTCTTGACTTGATGGTTTATGTTCAGAAGTCTGCTGTGATTCTGATTGATTTTCCTTTATAGGTGATCTGTTTCTTTTTTCTAACATTTCTTAATATTCCGTTTTTGTGTTGAATTTCTGAGATCTTGGTTATTACATGTCTAAGTGCAGACTGGCTTTGGTGATGGTTTTTGGGGTCCTATATGCCTCACTTATCTGTATGCCAGATCCTTTTCCCACATTTGGAAGTTTTCTGCTATTGTTTCTGAAAGTAGCTTTTTAATTTTATTTGTGTTTACCCCTGCTTCTTCACTGATACCTTTCACTCTTAAATTATGTTTCTTTGCATCATCTTGCAGCCATTGAATTGTTATTTCCTGATCCCTTGTTAGTTTTAAGAGATCTTTCCTTTTATAATGGCTAGGTGCAATCCTGTCTTCAAGGTTTGAAAGTCTATCTTCAGTCTTTTTCAAGTGGTTTTGCCAGCTTGGGTTGACTTTTTAGTTTCTTGGATCTCTCTTTGAATTGATTATAATTCCTTTCTATATTCATTCAAAGTTTCCATCATTTTCCTATGCTCCACTTTCTTGCCTATGTCTTCTTTAGATATGCTGAGCAATTCTTTCATTATGTTTGTGATTTCTTCTTTTGCCTGAGATATTATTTCTGATTTGATTACTTTCCCAGTCTCCTAAAGTTGTTTCTTTACTTCAGTTGCTATCCTCTTAGAGATTTCAGGTGTGTGACTTCTATTTTCTTTCATGACTATGTCTCCCAGACTTGTTCTGTATGGGCTGGAGGTCTGAGGTGGGCTTTTGCTCCTTCATCTTGACATTCTCCTGGGTTCCTCCAGCTGATTGTGGAACCCCCGGCACTTCCCATGTTGGCAGCCCCTCAGTGGTGTAGGGGAATGGGACAGGCACCTGGGTTCTTCTGACCCCAGACTTATAAGGAGGCAGCAGGGCATGGGGCAGGATTCTTCAGACCTGTGCAGCTGCACTGGGCTCCCCTGATGATCAGGGGCACATGGTAGTGGGGCTGTTTCTCTTAGCCTGTGTGTCTACACCAGGACTCCTACAATGGTGACAGGCACACAGAGCTGTGTTTGTCTGATTCTCCTAATGAGTGGTGGCTGCCCAAAAGAAGCAAGGGCCTCCAGTGGTGGCCTGTGGGTACATGGGGCTTACCTGGCTGCATGTTCCTTCTCCTGCTGGCTGCATGTTCCTTCTCCTGCTGGCTGCCTGCAGGAAGCAGCCTTTTGGTGGTGGTGGCCGGCAGGAGGACCATTAGGTCTTTTAAGTTACAGTTGTTTTTAAACTTTTTGGTAAAACGAAGGTCTAAGAATAGACAAGATATTTCTGAATTAATTGACTAATTTAGGAGGGCTTTTCCCAAAAGATATCATGACTTACCAATTGTGGTAAAACTATAAAGTGATAAATCAGTAGACAAATAGGACAGAGTGAGATCTTAAAATAAACTATATAAATATGGAAAATTGGTGTACGCCAGACTAGAATTTCCAATTAGTGGAGAATCAGGTTTTTAATTATTTTAAATCAATGATTTTAGGCCAATAAATCTTTCATTTGAAGAAAATGAAATTGATTCTCTAAGTTTCATCATGCACAAAATGTACTGCTTTAAAAAGGCACTATAAATAAAATAGACAAACAAAAATGAAGACCTGATATTTACAGATGTATTCTAGATACAGGGTGAACACAAAAATACATAAAGAATGATAATAAATCAATAAGAAAACGACAACCAAATTAAAATTGTTAATGGGCTCACAGATGCATTTTACAGAAAAGAAAATATATTCATAAATGTGAAAAAGCTCAGCAGTGTAAATAAGAAAATACATGTAAATTTAAACAATGGTACAATGATGTTTTACAGTCACTAAATGTGCAAAAATAAGGGTGTCTGACAATTTCAAGTGCTAAGGAGACTATGAAATAATAATAGGCAGGTTTCAGAGTAATTTGACTTTAACTAAAACAGAAATTCCTAGTTCTAGGCATATTCTCTTATGTGCACAGCAAAAGCCATATACAAAATGATAGAAATTGTTAAGGAAATGTATAAATAAACTTCAGTACATTTATGTAATAGAATACTATACAAACAACAAGTAAGCTGAATGTCTAATTGTATGCTAAACTTGAGAAATGTAAAGCAGCATTTAATTTTTTAAAAAGCACAAAAGAGCTCCCCCACACCCAGATAACCTCAGCAGCAGAGGGGAACCTCAGCTGTCCCTCCCCATGCTCAAAAGACCTCAGTAACCAAGAGGAGCCTCGATCACCCCTGCCCAACACCCAGACCACCTCAGCAGCTGAGAGGAGAATTGGTGGTCCCTCCCCTGCAACCAGAAGACCATGGCAGCAGGTAAGAGCCTCAACATCACCTACCCTGGGCAACTTCAGCAATCCACAGGATCCTCAGTCACCCCTCATCCACACCCAGATGACCGCAGCAATTGATGGGAGCATCGGCAACCACTTCCACCAACTGCAGTACCTCCATGGGCTGATGGGAACCTCACCAAACTATCTTCTCACATGTAGGATCTTTGTGAGCCAGTGAGAACATGGATAAGTCCTTCTTCCATACAGAGAAGAACAGGTGGTCTGGTGAAGGTGCTGCCGAGGCCTCCCCCAACCCAAAAGAACCCAGCTAGGACTGCAAGACCCCCAGTGACACAGTGGTATCCTGGCTGGGGCACACACTATAGACTGGTGGGTCTGGTGGGCTGGAACAGCCTGGAACTGTAGTAACAATATGAGCTAAGGTCTGGTTCACATCAATACTCCCAAGCTAGTCAGCCTAGGAAGAATATAGGATTCACACCACTGGCCTTCAGGAGGAATTCAGGTGACTGGCCTATTCCCTACTGTAGGACACAATAACTGGGTGAATGTGGGCCACAAGTAGGATCCTAAGATGCACCCATTGGACAGTGGAGACCAGCAGGCTTGAAAGACCAAAAATTTAACCCAAGAGGAGAAAAATGAAAAAGCAAACTGCAATGTAATCCATCCAGAACAAGTACAGGAGATCCAAAATACAGGGCATTGATATCACACTCCTGAAATTTCTGAAAAGATAGCAGCTGACATAAACACATCTATGAGACTATGGGGAAATCAGATAAGAAATACTCTCTCAGGTGAAGAAAAAAATGACAACCTTAATAAAGTTGGTGCTCAGTATAGTTAGAGAAGACATAGATTTTAAAAAAGTACAGGATCATGGGAAAGTGATGGAAACCTTAAATTAACAATATAGGAAAGAAATAGAGAGCATGAAACAAATTTAAAGAGATATCCAGAAAATTAAAAACTCCATTGAAAGTTTGTAAAACTGCTTGACTGAAACTAAAGATAGATTTTCAGACCTTGAAGATAGATCATAGCTAGCAATCACAAAAAGAAAGAATTCTTAAAAACCAGGGGGGACCATGAAATAGCAGTTTAACAGCTCTAAGACATTGCAAGGAAAAGCAATACAAGTTGATAGGTGCCAATGAAAATGAGGAGTCAATGCAAATGACATAAAATCCTATTTGCAGAAATAATAGAAAATTTCCCAGGCATGTGAAAAGGATCCCATACACAGATAATTGAGGCATACAGAACTCCAAACAGCCATAACTAAATCTACACCCAGACATATAATAATCTAGATTCCAGAAATTTAGCAAAAAACAGAATAGTAAAGACTGTTAGAGAAAAGAAACAGATCACCTATTAAGAAAAGCCCATTAGAATCTTGGTTGACTTCTCAACACAAATCCTCCAGTCGAGACCAGCTTGGAGTGAAGAATTTAAAGCCCTGAAAGAAAGCAACTTTCAACCCAGATTGACATACCAGACAGAGATAAAAATGACAGCAATTCCCAGGGTAACAACAGAAAGAAACCATCAGACAAGGCAAGCAATTAAATAAAGGGGGAGAGCAGGAAACCAACAAAAGGAAAATAAAATGACAAAGTTAAACCAATACATACCAGTTATAACCATCAATGTAAATAGCCTCAACTCACCCATTAAAACAAATAGATTGGCAGAATGGATCAAGAAACATGATCCAACAATGTGCTGTATACAAGAAGCACATCTAACTCAAAAAGAAACTCGTAGGCTGAAAGTCAAAGGATGGGAAACAATATTCCATGCAAAAGGAACCCAGAAAAAAAGGAGAAATAGTTATTCTGTTAGCAGACAATGTGAAATTCAAATGAAAAATGATCAAAAGAGAAAAAGAAGGTCACTACATACTGGTTAGAGGAAAAATTCAAGAAAAAGAGATAACAATCATAAATATATGTACACTACATACAAGAGCACTAAACTATATTAGACAAATACTAATAAACATGAAAAGTCAAATATGCAATAATAACACAATGGGGCCTTAAAACCCATTGTTCACAAAGAGATAGATCAACAAAAAGTCAGCAAAGAAATAACAGAACTGAATCAAATAAGTGAACAAATGGACTTGCTAGATGTTTATAGAGTGTTCTACCCAACAACATCAAAATACACATTCTTCTCAATTGTACATGCAACATTCTCTAAAGTAGCCCATAGAACATTCTAAAGTAAATCCAAAGGGATTGAAATTATTCCATGCATATTATCTGATCATAGTGCATTGAAATTGGAAATTAATGGAAAAAGAAACTTCAAAACCCACATAAATACATTAAAATTTAATAAGAATCTCCTGAACAATCAGTGGATTACAGATGAAATTAAGAAATTAAACAATATTTACAATTTGATGAAAATACACATACAACATTCCAGAACCCGTGGGATGCAATGAAAGTGGTCCAAAGAAGGAAATATATCACAGTGAATTCTCACATCAGGAAAACAGAAGGAGCCCAAATAAACAACCTAATGCTGCACCTCAAGCCTCTGAAAAATAAGAGCAAGTCAAGAACATAGCTTACAGAATGGAGGAAATTATAAAGATTAGAGCAGAAATCAATACAATCAAGAAAAAGAAATCAATACAGAGAATTAATGAAATGAAGAGTTGTTTCCTTAAAATAATAAATAAAATGGATAAATCTTTAGCCAACCTGACCAAGAAAAGGGATGAAAAAAGTGCAAATTCATGCAGTGAGGAATGAAAAGGGTGAAATCACTACAGATCCTGTGGAAATTCAGAATATCATCAACACCTACTTTGAAAATCTTTACTCTCATATGCTACAAAACAGCACAAATACACAGATTCCTAGAAACATATGAACTACCAAACGTGAATCAAGAAGATATAAAAATTTTGAATAACTCAATTTCAGTTACTGACATTGAAAACATAATTAAAAGCTTACCAACAAAAAAAACCCCAGGTCTTGATGGATTCACAGATGAATTCTATAATAAATTTACAGAAGATTTAATATCAATGCTCATCAAAATCTGTAATGAAATTTAAAGGAAAGCAATTTGCCTATCTCATTCCTAGAGGCAAGTATTACTCTAATAACAAAAACAGAGAAAGACCCAACCGAAAAGGAGAACAATAGGTGAATCTCCCTACTGAACATAGATTCAAAAATTCTCAATAAAATACTAGCAAACAGAATGCAGAAAATCATCAAGAAGATTATACACCGTGACCAAGTGGGATTCATCTCAGGAATGACAGGATGGTACAAATAAGCAAATCAATAAATGTAATATACCACATTGACAAAGCCAAAGACGAAAATCACATGATTTTCTCAATAGATGTCAAAAAAGCTTTTGATAAAGTCCAACACTCATTCATGATTAAAAAAAAAACCTGACAGAAAATCTAAATATATTGTCTTTACTTCAATCTGATAAAATCTGTCAATGACAAACCAGCAGCCAACGTCAAACTAAATGGACAAAACTGAAAGCTTGCACTCTAAAATCAAGAACAAGACAAGGATGTCCACTATCACCTCTCCTATTCAATATGGTTCTGAAAACACTAGCCAGAGCAATCAGACAAGACAGAGAAATAAAAGGGATAAGGGCAAGGAAGGAAAAAGTTAAATTATCGTTATTCCCAGATGACATGATAACCTACACAGAAGATCCCATCAAAAGACTACTAGAGCTAACAAGTAAATTCAGCAGCATAGCTGGATACAAAGCCAACATGCAAAAATCAATAGCATTCCTATATATAAACAACAATCTCACTGAGAGAGAAATTATGGATATAGCACCTATGACAGTAGCATTAAAAAATGAAATACTTATCAATCAGTCTAACAAAGGATGTAAAAGATCTATACATTGAAAACTGTAGTACTCTTTAAAAAAGACATTGAAGAGGATATCAGAGAATGGAAAGATGTCCCTTGCCATTGGATAGAAAGAACCAACATAGTGAAAATGGCCATATTCCCAAAACTGTTAAAAAGATTCACTGCAATCTCAATCAAACTACCATTAACATACCTTATGGATCTAGAGAAAAGACCTGGAATAGCCAAAGGCAAACCTGAGCAACAAAACCAAGGCAAGAGGCATCAAAATCCCTGGCTTGAGATTATACTACAAAGCTAATGTGATACAATCAGTGTGGTATTGCTAATAAAACAGAACTGAGGATCAATGGAACAGATAAGATGCAAACATAACTACAATGACACTCAGCCACTATCTCTTTGACAAAAAGGGCAAGCATGTTCACTGGAAATAAGAGCCTCTTTAATAAATACTGCTGGAAAAACTGGCTCTCTACATGCCAAAGACTATAATTTGACCTGTGTCTATCACCACACACTAAACTAAAGTCAAAATGGATCAAAGATCCAAATATTAAAATACAAACACAAATACTAAATCTACTGGAAGACAAGGTAGGTAGAAATCTTGAAGACATAAGGGTAGGCAAAGTGTTCATGAACAAAATGCAAGCCACCCAGGAAATATTTCAAAGATTCAACAGTTGGAATCTCATCTTATTAAAAAGCTTTTGCCCTTCAAAAAAATCACCAATCGAATGAAAATAAAATCCACAGAATGGGGAAAACTTGTGGCCAACTGACCCTTAGACAAAGGATTCATACCCAGAATATATAAAAGAATTAAAAACCATCAGGCCCACCAAATTCAAAGACCCAATCCAAAAATGGGCATCTGAAATGAGCATACACTTTTCAGACAAAGAAATACAAATGGCAAATAAATACATGAAGAAATGTTCAACCTCACTGTTCTTTCAAGAAATGCAAATTAAAACACTGAGATTCCATCTCACTCAAGAACGAATGGCTGCTATTAAGAAATCAACCAATAACAAATGTTGCCAGGACTGTGAAGAAAAGGGAACACTTTTCCACAGTTGGTGGGAATGTAGACTGATACAACCACCATAGAAATCAGTGTGCAGATTCCTCAAAAACTAGGATTGGAGGTCTCATTCAATCCAGCTATTCCCCTTCTGGATGTTTTCCTAGAACTGAAAACATCATTCCACAGTGATGTATGTGCACCCATATTTATAGCAGCACAATTTGTATTAACTTAATCTTGGAAATAACCCAAATGCCAATCAACCATGGAATGGATAAAAAAAAGATGTGGTATTTTTATACAATGGAGTTATTACTCAAACTATAAAGAAGGAAAAACTTGAGGATTTTATAGGTAAATGGGTACAACTTGAGACCATACTCATAAGTGAAATAAATCAAGCACACATGAGTAAATATCATATTGTCTCCCTAGTTTAAAAAAAACTGAAAGAGTAATAAGATCCAAATATACAATAGATATTGTGAAAGAGAAAGAAAGTGCTCAAAATGAAAGAACAACTGTGGTAGGGAAAGGAGAAAAGCAAGAAGGTAAAAGATTATATGTATATAATATACATATATGTGTATGTTTATATATACGAGATAGATAACTATACTACTAATCTCTGCAAGTTCATCAAAAGAACTGTTTGTGCTCTCATTGTTTGATTGACATTTTTTTATGCCTAAAACTTGTAATCTGAGCATCTGCTTTTAAGTTCATTATGCAATATATTAACTGGTGTTAATTTCCTACTGTTTTTAAAATTCTGTAACTTTTCTTTTTTGTTTTGTTTTTAAATAAGAAAAAGCAGAGAATATATTAACTATTACTCTAATTCTATAAGCTTCGGAAACATGTGTAAGTGGTAAACAATTTTTAAAAGCAAAGAAATACAAAAAAATATTAAAAAGAAACAAAGTGAGTCTCAGGGAAGCCGCGCCTTCCCATGAGTGACGGACAGCCACTGTGGGAAACGCACAGATAATCAAGAATCCAAACCACACCTTCCTGTGAGCTGGGGGCTGCCACCAGGGGGAATGAGAAGACAATCAAAAAGCCAGACCACACCTTCCTGTGAGCCAGGATCAGCCACCATGGAAAACGGTAAGGGAGTCAAGAAGCCAAACCATGTCTTCCTTGAGCCAGCTGGTGCACAGACTGGGAGACATGAAGAGCAAATGCCAACTCCTCATAAGCAATGGGCTGATTTGGAGGAAGTCAGTCTGAGATGATAGCAACTGAAGTGAAAAAAATAACTTCGTGCTCCTATTGTTGGCTTGACTTTACAGGCCTAAAGCTGGAGCATCTATTTGGAAGATAACAATATGCATTAGAGCCACTGTGGGCGATTTCCTTCTATCTTATTTTTGAAAGCCAATGTTTTCTTCCATTTTACTGTTTTGTTTTATTCCTGAATCTGGCAACTTGAGCAACTATTTTGAAGATAACAATAGGCAATATAACAACCAATGTTAAATTCCTATCATGTTGTTTTGAAAACCTATATACCTATTGTTGTGGTGGTCATTTGGCATTTGTTGTTGCTATTGTTGTTATTATTTGTTTGGTTCATGATTTCTGTTCTTTTTTCTCTTTAAAATGAAAAAATAATGAGTTTCAGTGTTGTAATTTTGTGATGTCTGGTTTAAAGGCATGATGAAAACAAGAGAAGTACATTCTGCTCCTCAAATGCTGGTGATTTAATTTTTATCTATGTATAGTCATTCTGTTTTATTGTTCTTTAAACTTGCATATTTACCAAAGTATTTTAGCAGAAATTAAATATTTCACAAAGGTTTTGTTTAAAATTAGGCTACTAAAAAAGTAATGTGCCTATAGAAACACATAAAAAAAAAGCAAATGTATTGTATAAATAAACTTCAGTACAATTATATAATAGAATACTATACAGGCAACAAGTATGCTAAATTTCCAATTATATGCTAAATTTGAGAAATGTCAGGCAGCATTTATATGAGCAAAGAAGTAAGTGAAGCATGGAAGAAGAAAATTATGATTGCAAAACTCAAAAACACAAAAATTGGGCACATTAAGCAAACATTTATTGAGTAATTATCATGTTCCAGAAAAAGAAAAGTTATGATTAAGTAATGAGTTTGCCTGTAATGTATTTACTAAACTTGAGAATTGGGTGATTTTCCATAGGTTGTTTAACTGCTCAGTGATAAACCAATGTTTTAAACCAGTTCTTTTAATGTTGCCTTCTAGGAAAATACAAGGTCAAAGTTTGAAATATTTTTAATACTAACAAATATGTTACATTTGTGAGTGTCTCATACTGAGACCAGGTTTTTAAAATTATTATTAAGTTATTAATAGTTTTAACTTTTTAAATTAACGTTCAATGGTGCTATCTTTGGACACCAAATATTTTTCTAAGATTGATATAAAACATGGGAACTAATTTAACTTTTCTATTGTAGGTTGCATTTTTTAACTTCTATGTCCAAAAAAACACCTCATCATAAATAAATATGAATTTCCAGGTCAGAATGTAGAAAACAAAACTATTTATTCCAAGCCAAAATTTTACATTCCCAATTTTTCCTCCCCTGAGGACAAAGAACAATAAATAAATAAATTCCTCTCAAACAAAGAAAAAAGAAGCATAAAATGCAAATGGGTAATACATCTCAAATAATAAATGCTAAAGATCAAGAAGCACCAGTTTTTCACAAAGAGGAGCTTTCTGAAAACAATATGTTGGCAAAATATCAGAAAGATTTACAAAGTAAGGAGCTGCTTGCTGCTGGGAGTTACCCGTGCACCTGCCTCCATGTCCCATTGTCCCTAGCATAGCTGGATTCAGCCTCCCGGAGTGCACAGGACATCTTTAAAGTAAAAGATTCACACACCCTTTTACTATATTACGCCTTCAGCAATGTTTCCTAAAAGTAAAAGACATCTTCTCAAGTGCATATGAATTACATGGCTTATCACAGAATTACTGACAACAATTAAAACTTGAAAACATCATACATTGATGAGAAGCTGGTTTCATAAATTACAGGGTTGTGTAAGTGGAGTATTATACAAACATTTACATGATGATACAAACCAGTACTATTTGGTGCAGAAAATGTTTGCTGATTGAAAACAGATTATAAAACTTACTCCGGCTTCCTCCAGATAATGAAATTTTGTAAGATTTTCATTTCCTTTATTATATTTTGCATTGAATATTTCTGTATAAATAAGCCTAATGTATTATGCTTTATTTATTTACTTATTTATTTGCAAAACAAGACAGAAAATAAATTTCCACACACACAGACATATTATGGAAAATGAATTTTGTGGATCATAATAACAACTAGAATTTATTGCATATCTATTTTATGTCAAATTTGGTTTTCACAGAATCTATGAAACGTACAAGTTGAGAAGCTAAGTAATGTCAGATATTCATAAATACCCAAGACTAAGTAACAAAGGAGTAGCTCCCATGGCATTTTTAATTTTGACACCTCTATATTATCACTCCTTGCTATTGAATATAGCAGGGTCTCTTATCTGGAATTATGTCCCAGCCAGCCATGGGCCAGTTTCAGAGGATCCGGTAACCTGATTAAATTATAAGCAAAATTCCATTTGCGTCTGATTTTTTCTAGATAAGAAACTACACCTCTCTTCATAAAGACTTTCACATAATCCCAGAAGCTTAAGGTTTCCCTATCTGGGAGAACAGAGATTCACACAGGATCATCAACCCTTTTTGTGGGGTTAATACCTTCCGGCTGCAGGAGAGTAGGAGCCCCCACACCCCACTTGTCCTCCCCCTGCACCAGTCTCTTGTCTTCATGCACTTTGAGAGACTTTTTTAAAGAATGACCAAACACTTTGCCTCACTGCCCAGTGCTGGCCAGCAACTTCACTGCTACAAAGCACCAGGTAGGCTTAACTACTCCAGAACAACTCAGGGAACCTCAGTACTTGTAGGTGGCTTTGGTGAGAGACACAAAACAGTGCCAATATCTCCTCACGTTTACCTGTTTACCTCAGCCCTGACCACTGTCTTGCTGTCCATTCTGCACTAACCACTGGGTTAGCATAGACCTTACAAGTGAAGAGGCGCAATTCCTAAGGGCACTGCCACCACTTCAGATGCCAGCCCCACTTGCAAGCGTCCCAGGTCACCTACATTCTGAACAACTGACTAGGGAGTCCGAAGTTCCCACGACTCCCTCAGATGTGGTGATTTGCTGGAACCTAACAGAACACGAAGAAGTGATACATTTATCGTGCTGTGACCACAGAGCATATGTACAGCTAGCAGCTGCCTAGTGGGAAGACACATGTGGTGAGGTCTGGAGGGCCCCGTGTGATCCCCTGGTGGGATACAGCTGTGTCACTTTTTGTCACATCACTGTGTCCACTCCGTGTCACTAGTTCTTATTGGGGTTTCATATCATAGCCATGGTTGATTAAATCGCAGACCGTGTAAACTGACTCTTTTTCTGGCCCTATTCTTTTCCCCAGGGATAATGATGCTGAAGGCCTTACCCTCAAATAAATGATTGGCCTTTCTGGAGACCATCTTAAAGCAAACATTGGCCCCACTGTAAGTCATCTTATTATCATAAGCTTTTTAACTCAAAGACCTCAGATATCATAAAGACAAGTTTATCATTCTGGAAATTCCGAGAGTTTTAGAAGCACCATGCCAAGAATCCAAGACAAAGGCAAGTCCAAGACCAGACAAATCTTTCTCTTTCTTTCTTTCTTTCTTTCTTTCTTTCTTTCTTTCTTTCTTTCTTTCTTTCTTTCTCTTTTCCTTCCTTCCTTCCTTCCTTCTTTTTTGGGACTGTGTGTGTGTGTGTGTGTGTTAGGAACAGAACTCATGGCTCTACATGAGCTAGGCAAGTGCTCTGGCATAGAACCACACATCCAACCCTCCAAGTGCTTTAATATGAAGTCATCTTTTTTTTACTATCTCCTTTCATTCCCCTATTTTTGCTTCTTTCATTTATTTCCATTCATTTCCTCTTTTCTCCCATTTCCAACCTTCTTCTGATTGACTGCTGTTAATTGAATTTTGAAGTGAAAATGTTTTCTATCTTTTGTCTCATGAAGGACCATCCACATTTATCAGCTGCTCATACCAACAAGTAAATTATTTGTCAAGAGAATCTTCTACAGTTTGGTGGCTGAATGTTCCCCAAAGGCCAAGGACAGTTTGCTGCTGTTGGGGCCTAATGAAGTTCTTCTGGCCACTGAGCATGTGCCTTGATCAACACAGATCAACGTAAGCTTGCCTGATCAACATAGCCAGGCCTCAGGTTATCCTTTTCCTCTCTCTCACCTCCCAACCTTAGGCGAACAGCAAAAACTACAAGCCAAAATACACCTCTTCTCTTATTATCTTGATTTGTCTCAGGTATTTGTATATAGCAGCAGGAAGCCGACAACATGTAATTATACAAATGAATACTATTTTAAGGTAGGATGATAACCAATAAACTACGTGAAGGGCACACATGATGCAGGGAAAACAACATACTACTTAGCACATTTTTATGGGTGAAAATAATGTTTCTTAAATTTGAAGGCACCAGAAAATCACCAGAGGCTAATCTTTATCCAGAGGGTGGAGCCTAAGGGTCTACACGCAGAAACTAATGTGGAGACCAGTGCAAAAATGAAAACTTTGTGCCCTTTGCTCAATATTAAAACTTCCAAGGTGGCAACAACATAGCAGGAAACCAAACACAGAGCCTTCCGGGAATAAGGGTTGTGTGATTGACGGGCCAAATATTAATGATTCCTAACAGTGAGTTCCTAACAAGCTCTCAGTGAGCTTGATAGCAATGGTCCATGCACCATAACCTGAATAGTAAGAGAATAGAAATCATCTAAACATCTACCTTTCATTTTAGAGTGATATTTTTGCTTGTACTTTGAGTTGATTTTCCTTAAAATAAGATGCATTTTTGAGAAATTAACTATGACAGTTGTTTGGCTGGTGGAATTATCTCAGAGATCAGAGTCCAATATTTGTTTTTGTTGTTGCTATAGGATGCTCAATAAATATCTATTAACCATGACTAAGTACATGAACATATGAGATTTTTCTCTTCTACTATCTTTCTTACCCATCACATTCCTTTTATCTCAAATTCCATAACCTGAACCATCTGCTTAAAAAATCATATTCTTTTCCTCCCTTCATTTCTGTTCACATTCATTTCTTCCATGAAGTTCATCCTACCATAAGATTTTTCCCCCCTTCAGGCCATCTGTGACTATGGCTCTTTAGCAGGTACCAGAAATGTGTGAGTGATGTGTCTAATTTCTAGAAAGTACAAGACTTCATTTTAAAGTATTTTTAATATTTTCAACCATTTTGCTATGAAAGTATTTCTGAAATAGATCACACATATCCCCTGCCTTTCAAACAGGGCTTGAAGAACATGATCTAGAGTCTGAGGCTGAGTTAAAATTTTATGGAGTCTTGTAATGAATAGAATCCTTAGAGGCTTTGTGATTTGTGAGATTATTTTTTCGACACAAAATGATCCAGGCCACTGAAACTTTCTCTCTCTCTCTCTCTCTCTCTCTCTCTCTCTCTCTCTCTCTCTCTGTGTGTGTGTGTGTGTGTGTGTGTGTGTGTGCATGTGGCATGTGTGCAGTTTTAAAACTTCTCCCTAAATCATTACCAATAATTTCCTAGTGTTGTCAATTCATTTGCCTAAAATATAATTTCTACTGTCAAACTTTATATTTTTAATGTAGTTTTGAAAAATCAGATAGCAAAGCTTAATAAGATAATTGCATAGCAAATTAATAGTCATTCAGGTAGACTGACTGGGAATGTAAGTAATTCATTTATACAAAAAAACTAAACTTTTAAGTTTTGTCACACGAGATGTGTGACATTAATTTTGGAGTTAGGAAATTTAATTTTGTAACTTCTGTTCTTTGTGAAGCTATTGTTGACAATCTAGATAATTACAGGTTTTTCATAAGCTTGCTTGACATGAAGGTCCCCGATTTTAATTTACACTGGGTTCCAACTGATCATTAGGTTTTGCATGTTTTTGAGTGTACTAGTCAGTAATTTCCAAATTTAAAAAAAAAATTGTTCTGAAGTATGAGAAGCTTTAGTCCTTTGTCTTTAAACATTTTTGAATTCTTGTGTCATAAGTCATTTTGATACTTAGCTCTTAAGAAGATGGCCATGTGGCACACAGAAAATTTAACACCATTTTACCTTCACTATATCTCTCCCTCTGCTCCTTAGTTCCATTTCATTCTTTGGAGTGAAGGGGCTGCTGTACTACCGTTAAAACAATACACTAATCTTTAAGCACTTAGCTGACGTTTATGACACCTCTCAAGTAGACTGAATTTGTTAGACAGTCAGGCAAGACAGAATGAAAAGCAGGAATCTAGGTAGAGCAGGCAGGGCTCCACACCCTACAGAGTTCTGGGGGAGGAGAAACAGCTAGAAGGCACAGGTAGAAATCATTAAGGAGCAGTCACTCTTGAAGGGCAAATAAGCTTTTCCTAATTATTTACCTAAGAATTTAAGTTTGATAAAGAGAACATGTAATACACATGCTGACACCTACACACATCCATGTGTACATCCATGTACACTCACATGTACATGTATATGTAAGGAGAAATTGGAAAAGAGAGAAAAAGAGCAATTCTTAAGGTGAATAATTTAGGAGAGACAGGATGCTAAAAACAGTGAAGTAAAAATATAGCACAGATCCTCACAAGCTCGTGTTCCCATCAGGATTCCTGAGGCAGCAAATGCTCACTTGGACATGGTCAGCTATAATATTAACCACTTCAGAGGACAGAAGCACTCTCCAGATTGGTTTGGGTGGAGGCGGAATGACCCTGAAACAGCAAGGTATCTATTGGAGATAAGTAAAGCAAGCCCAGGGATTGAAGGAGAAGGCTGGGCAGAAAGGAGATTGGTGTGAAAGTCATTCCTTTTCTGGGACCCCATAAAGCAGAAAGATCACCCAGTGTGAACATGCAGCCCGTGCTAACGGGCCTAAAAATTCCTAAAGTTACCCAAGCAGAGAAGGAAACATTACATCCACATTCAGATCTCATGCATCTCAGAGAAGCTCCATTTTCTCTCAGAAGTCTGAGTTTATCACAAGCCCTGTTGCTTTCCAACTCCCCCTGCTGGCTCTCTTCTTGACCTCAAAGGCCTCTGGACATGTCCATTCAGGAAGAGAAAAACAGCTTAAGCAGAAGCCTAAAATGGTACACAAGTCAGTCAAAATTCATTTCACATGAACTGAAAAAAACGAGAAGCAATGGTTTAAAAGAAAAACAACTAGAAAACACCAAGTGTTTTGTTTTGATCTGTTTTGTTTTCTTTCCTTCCCTTTTTCTTCCCCCATCCGTATAGTTTTGGGGGCCACCAGATGGCGATGTTTGCAGACCGGCTGTGAGGACGAAGTTATTACAGAGCCGCTAGAGTACTGTTGTCTGAGTCCCCGGCTCAAAGGCAGTTTGATGAAACGTCCCCCTTCAAGAGAGGGAGACGTTTCCTCCAAGGCTCATGCTGAAACAGCAGCGAGCTATAAAGCCATCTTCCTGGAGTCACAGCAGTTTAACCTCAGCAGCCCGACCACCAGCGAAAGGAGAGATGTTCTCAGAGAGCCAGAGTTCACAGGAGGGCGGCCAAAGAAGACAAAACCCAAGCTAACAGCCAAACCAAATCAAAGAGGCAAAGAAAAAGCTCTCCAGAGCTTCACCTCCTCAGTTTGCCTGTTTTTCTTTGCGGTTGACTGACTCCCCTCGTTGCCCCTCATAACAACCCAGCACCCCAGCCCAGCACCCCACCAGCAGCATACACACTAGCGTCTCAGGATGCAAAGGTGGTCAGATCACCAGGAACTACACCGGCCAACCAAAGAGCGCTTGCATTGATTTCCTGTGTTGTAAATTGATCCAAATAATTTCTGTCGCGTCAGGGGCTCATTAACTCACTAATTTGAAATAATCTGAACACAAGCCCAGTTAAAGTTTTCTCTTGCCCTGTGTCCAGATTCATTTAGCTCAATTTCTTACAGCACGGTGTTAAGAAAGCCAAATGCCGGTGTGCAGTCGCCACCTGATTTTCCTGTCTCCTCGGGCATGCTTCTTGTTCACCACCCCAGCTTCCGTCTAAGATTAAGGTCAGAAAAGGAGTGTAGGGGAGTGAGGGAAAGGAAAGCATGAATAGGGCATACAAATAAACCCTCAGTACAGAGCAGGAGGCACCCAGAATCCAGTCTCTGGTTTTAGTTTGAGGTTAGATGGGTAGGTAAAATCTGCTTTGTCTCTCCAGTTGAATGTTACTCTAAAATCTGTGCAGAATGCATGAGAATGCATGTAGCATCTCTGTGGAGACTCTAAATAGCACAAAATATCAGAAGGGTCAAGGGAGAAGAAAAGCATTGAAGTATCAACACATTGGCAAGATTTTTTGTATTTTTCCTCCACTCCACCTCATTGTAGATACACAGTAACATAAAACCAGGAACCAGCCCGACTTTGAATAGCACTTTAGGAGAGGCAGGAAAAAAATAAAACCAACCCTATTCACAGATAGCATAACTCACTGTGCAGAAAAAACACCAAAATCTACAGAAGTCCTCTAGGAAAGTGAGTTTAGCAAAGTCAACACACACACACACACACATTTAATTGTGTTTCTGTACAGCGGCAATGAACAATTTGAAGCACTTAAAAGAAACACTGGATAACACTGCTTTTTTAAAACCCATAAATGGTTAAATATAAATCCAATAAAACCTCTGTGGTATCTCTATGCTGAAGACTACAGTGATAATAGAAATCAAAGAAGAGCTAAGTAAATGGTGATGATACAGTGATCTTGGATTGGAAGATTCATTAGAGTAAGGATATTAATTATCAAATTGATTGACAGGTAGCACAATTCAACAGCAAAACACAAATAATTTAACTTAAAACTAGGCTGAAAATTTTCAACAGATATTTAACCTAAAAAGAGTTTTTATAATAATAAATGATAAATACCAGAAAAAGCAATCAATGTCACTAGTTATGAGGAAAATGTAAATTAAAACCATAGGAGATACCTTTACATACCCATTAGACTTGCTTAAATTAAACATTCTGATAAAGTCAAGTGCCAGGAAGGACACAGGACAGCTAGAAGTCTCATACATCTCTAGCAGGAACACAAAATAATACGGCCAGTTATGTGTCAGTTTTAAAAAACCAAACATATAATTACCATGTGACTCAGAAATTTTCCTACTGGGTATTTGCCTTTGAGACATGAAAAACTGTATTCACACAAAAACCTATGCATCAAAGTTTATGGCAGCTCTGTTTATAATTCCCCAAACTGGAAGCAACCCAAGTGTCTCTCAATGCCTGAAAGGAAACAGTGACACTGTCATACGGTAAGATGCTAGTCAACAATAGGAAGGAACCAATTATTGATACACATAAATTGAATGAATCTCAGAGGTGTCATGTGGAATGGAAGAAACTGGTCTCAAAAGTTTACATAGTGCATAGTTCCATTTAGGTAACACTCTCAGAAAGACAAATCTATACCGATAGAGGAACTGTGAATGTTTGCCAGGCATTAGGGCCAGGGGTAACACAAAGGAGGAGGGCAGGGAATTTTAGGGGAAGATGTAACAGCTCTGCATCCTGTAGTTGTCCTGATGGATACCGGTGGGAAAAGTCATGGAAATGGGCACTCTGAAAGATTCGGTTTCACTCTATGTTCATTTAAAATTAAAACCTTTAAACTCCAATCTTTGCTGATAAATGATCCATAATATTTGCTTGACACTAAAGAAAAGCACATTTTGTTCTGTGAGGAAAAGGTGAGACGAAATGAGGTGCGCACAGCCTCGGTGGACCCTTCGCATCACGGTCTTGCTTAGTCCTACAACTCTCCGGCTGGTTGTGTCTCCTAAATCTCAGTTGCAGGGTGAGAAGCGGGCATCTAGTGTGGTGAGCGGAAGTATTTGAGACTGGACAGCTAGTGGATGTTTGAAAAGGCATCTGCTTGCTTTCTAAGACTGCTTGCTTGCCTACTGACCCACACTTGCCCACATTTATTTAAAGGGGATATGATAACGCTATTTTAGAAAGCAAGCATTCTAATTGCTTTTTAAACTACTTTTTTTACAACAGAAACCTTAAGTATTGATTAAGTTAGCCCGAGCAAGACTTCAACTTTTAAATATGCCATTAGCGATGGATTAGGGTTTCTGCATAGTTCTAGAAAGCCCTCCCGCGAATGCTGTAATTCGGATGTCAATCTAATTCTGATTGACCTACCTTTGCTTGGTACTCATAGATAGGACGTTTACTCCATGACATGCATTTCGGAGATGAAAGGATCCATTTCAGAGCTCGTTCTATCTCAAAGCCGAAGTCTTACTCAGGCCCTAATTAAATAAGGCACTGCTATTTAAACCCTGTGATTTAAGCACAAGATGTAACCATGGTTCAGCCCTTTAAAGTAAAGCCCTGCTCCACGCAAAGTTAGTGGAGTGATGGTACTCTTGTCTGCATGTGGGACTCACAGGCACAGCTCAGATAGGACTCTCCTCACTCTCTCTTCCATGGGAAAGGAACTGCACACGTCAAATTCCAGCCATCGCCTCAGCGACATAACTGATACCCCTCCCCAAATAACTGACCCGGAAGTGACTACCTTCAGCGTTTTCTACATTAGAAATGTTCATTTTGTCAGCACACTCACTGGGCCCTGCCTCTGGCATCTCACTTGCAGAAGTGGCAGCGTCTAGGAGAGAAGGCATCCAGCCTCTGGTTAGGAAATCCCACAGATTCCCCTTTGGTTTTCAGAGGTTGAGAGCACATCTCATTCACCTGTGAGACAAAAAGGCCATGAACGAGAACAGGGCAAGTGGTGTAGCCCTGATGCAGGTTTCCCAGCAAGGGGATTGGTTAAATCCTACAAACTGGTCCCTACTTTCAATTTGAGTAGAAAAAGTACCAAGGGAAATTGCAAATGTAACTAAGAATATATGTAAGGTTCTTCTCTTTCCAGCTTTCCTTGATTTTAAGCTTGTGTAAATAAGGGCTACTCTATTGCGGGTGACTTTCCTAAGCCCCACATCTAGGTCTCTTGCCAAGCAGCTCATTCCCTGACTTTCATGCAGAGACACAGAAGAGACACAGAAGAAGGGAGAGGCTTTTTAACCCAATTACCTGTTCCTCTGATACCTGTTCCTGGCCAACATACTTGGACACTCTTGCCTGAACAGCTACCAGCATCATAAACTGGTCTCCTTGTCTCTAATTTCTCCTCCCAACTAAATTGCCAAAGAAACTAAACTCAGATCTGTTTATTTCATCCCATGATCTAGAATGTTCCATGTAGTGGGCTGAGGCCAGCTCTTTAGCAGGATATTCAAGGCCCTTCAAAATCAAACCTCAGTCTACCTTTCTCGCCTCACCCCTCACTAGCTCCTCTTGTCTCATGATTCAGCAAACCTCTTAAATACTCTCTGAACAAATTCCCTTTCATTCACTACCTTTGCCTGTGCTATTATTTCTACTAACAAGAGCCTTTCTTCGATCCAACAGGGGTTTGTCTGAAAGGCCTATCTCAAACACAGTCCTGTGTCCCTTAACTTCAGGGATACATTTTGTAGAAACATCATTCAGTTTGTTTTGCTGGACTAACACCGTGGCTCACTTCCATGATCCTGGACGTCATTCGTAACAGCCAACTGCTGCGGCTGTCGTAATGCAGCAGACGGTTTCACGGGAAATGTCTTTACCAAGTAGAAGGAGACACTCTACAGTAACAATTAAAAGTGTAGTAGCGTAGCATAACAACTATACAAAGCACTAAAGCACTGGTGCTGTCTCTTATTCCCATTGCTAAGTATTACACACTGGACCGTGTTGTGGACTCTGTTCTTTTACACGGCAGGCAGAGCCATTGATCTGTTACACCAGCATCGTGACAAACCACAAGTGTGCAGTGGTTATGTGCAGGGCTACGATGTTATGGTGGCTCTGACACCAACAGATGAGAGGAAGTTTTGGCTCCTTTAAACTCTTATGGGATCGCAGTTGCATGTAGTTTGTCCAGTGACCAAAGCCCTGTTTTTCCACTCATGACAATAACAGACTTCTCCATGCCCTATCGTTAAAAAGGATGAACCAACACAAACAGATAACACCACATCCCCGCGTGCCACAATCCCAAGTGCTCAGTGCGTGCTACACTTCATCTATCCTCCCCTTGCACCTAAGCATGCGCTCTGTGCCTGTGTGTGTTCCCCTTGCTGCGACAGGATGATTTACAGGGCGGAAACTGAGCATTAGCTGTTTCACCAGTTCAGGCTGCAAAACTTAGCATGGAATAAGTAAGTGCTCATCAAATACTGATGGAAGAAACAGGAAGACAGGGAAAGAGAACAAAGAGAAAAAGAATGCAGAAAAGAGAGACGGATTGTCTACGGAGGTAAATTGGTTCCTTTTTTTGGATGAATGTATGTGCAATCAAGAGGCATTCTGAAATTCCCCCAAGGTGCAAAAAGTCTTAAGTGACCCCATGTAGAATATCTATAGTGTAACACTTTAGAGGAAGGCACTGGCTGCCATACGAAGGTCTCTCAATTACAGCATCCTAAATCTCCCCACATCAAGAGCTAGGAACAGGGGAGTGTCTCCCTCTCATCACCCATAAGCCAGTGAGTGAAGACAGAAATGTCTGTCCCCAGGCAGTGCCTCTCCCCAAAAGCCACTGCAGAGAGCAGAGGAAGGAGGTGCCCGTCATGGAATTTCCACTGATTCCAGTGATTTCCAGTGGCACAATCCCCACCACGGAAGCCGCAACCCATTTCAAAATCTTACCTAATTCTAAAATCCTCCTTTTCCTCCCTGTTTCCTGCTCACAGAACTTGATTTCTTTGGCGGGGGGGACATGAGGCAAATCAGAACTCAGAGCAGGGGTAGGGGTTGGGGCCTGAGGAGAAGTGAACCTCATTTTCCCCCTTTCAAATCTTACCCTGCTTTAACATTTTTAGTTTCTATTGAACAAGGAAGGAAAGAGATGCTGGGCTCTACCCCTCTTTCATTCCCCAAAGCAGCGGTTTTCCAGTAAACACCTCTTCCAAGTTGCCTGGTAATTCCAACTTTAACAGGAAATAGGGACCTGGATGAAACAATAACAGCAGCCGCAAAACCCGAATAAAGAATATTCTTGGAGCATAAAATGAGTTGTGCTAGCTTCCTGTACATTTCAGACATTAATTACAAACCACTTAATCTTTAATCTAAGAAATAATATAGCATATCTTCTTATAAAATGTTCGAGCTCTTACTGACATTTCATTTGTTCATGAGGATTTTCTTTTCTCTTTTCTGTCAAGAAATGTTGGCAAATCTGTGTGATCAACTTTTTCATTCCATCTGGCAAGGACTATTAGATGTGAAGACAGGAGCTATGCAGCACCTCTGTCATGGATGTGAATATACGGCATATGGATGTTCCACAGTAAAACAGAAAGTTTTAATGAGGCACCTCAGCCCCCACATGTGACCTGTTTGAATAGTATTCAAACTGTGTCTGATTTCTCCAGTGTCCTTTGCTGGTATTTGCAAAAGAAAGGAATTAAGCCATAGCAAATTGTCTTTGTGAGACCGCAAATGTCACTCCCATGTGTGGTGCCTCCACTTCCCCCCCAGACCTTGGGGAAGGAAATGACCTACCTCGTTTAATCAGGGTTTATAACACTTGATTGGCCCCTCAGGCCAAAGCACCCAGTGTAGCTCAGAATGGAAAGTCCCCTACATGGGGTCTTACCTTCCTGCTCAGGAGAGAGTTCCATGAGCTCCAGACCAGCTGACAGTGGCAAAGTGACTTTCCCTCCTGCCCAGCTGGAGTGGATGGAAAATAGAGCTCAGAGGGGAAACCAAGAATGAGCCATAGTTCAGCTGTGTTCCCAGGAGAGTGTAAAAAGGAAAATGGGCCAAACAAAATAATGTATATTTTTAACTCATAAATAGGCCAGCAAAATTTTATTCGGTCTTAATAAAGTGCTCTGGTAGAAATCCAGCCACTATTAGCCTCGTTTACCTGGTGTTCCTACATTTCTTAATGCATTTTTATTTTTGTTCTATAAGGAACATAATAAAAGGCATTATTGGCAATGTCTCTACAATCAAAAGAAATTAAATTATGTAAGTAATTACTCTGATTGTTTACAATATTATAGCTGTCTAATGCTAATCACAAGAGTATTTAAAGATGTTTTATGTACCACTTCATCCTCAGCCCCAGTAGAAATTATCTGGATAAACTCTATTGTTCTCTTAAACATTTTTTTTGTAGATAGACTATTCAGCTCTCTTTCATAGAAATTAATTATTAAATATTTTTATCATCTGAATTCTATGAAGTTGAAATATAACCTACAACTTCCTTTAGAAATTTACAAATCAAAAATTGATTCATTTTTTCAAAAAACACTTATTGAGTCAACCTCAATTATTTCCCAAGCATTGTGCTATCAGTAGGGCATACAAGAGTGAACAAAACCACATAGCTCCTCCCTCACATAGTTGTAGTCTAGTGGGAAAGGCAAAACTCAGGTAATTCACAAGCAAATTGTGATTAGTAACTGTATTAACACCAGTTCTATGAGACCTTAAGATAAAGTCTCTTAATCCAATTGAGAAAGTAACCTGTGAACTGAAAATGGAGGAAGCCACTAGCAAAGGGTGCAGAGAGATAATTGCAAACAACAGAATGTCAGAGAACTTTACAGAAAGTGAAGATATTAGAAAGAAAATGTCTCATCATTTTCCTCAATGCCACAGCAAAACACACCGCACTCGGAGTTTAAGGGAGGAGAGGTTTATTTTGGTTCACAATTTCAGTCCGTGTCATTTGACCCAAGGCAGGAATCACAAGGTGAGAAGGCCAGGGCAGAGGGAGGCAGCTCACATCATGGCGGCCAGGAAGCAGAGGACACTGGGAAAAGCAGAGAACACTGGGAAAAGTACCCTTGTAGGTCAGGACCCTGTGGCCCGCCTTGTCTTGGTTACTTTTCTCATGGCTGAGGCAAAACACCTTACACTCCCAAGTCAAAGGAGGAAAGGTCCATTTCAGTGCACGGTGTGTATGGTTTAGGTGCAGAGTTGGCTGCTTCCAAGGTAGGGTGACAAAGTGGACAGGAAATAGCAAGCAGCGGCAGAGCATCCCTGTCCTTCCCTTTTATCCCATCCAGGACGTAAGATCTTTGGGTGGTGCCACCCTCAGTCAGGGTGAGGCTTCTGTCTTCAGTGAATTCATTCAGTCACACCCAGAGCTATCTTATTGCAGTCAGTGGACTAATTTAGTGCCACAAACCCTCAATCCAAGAACTAATTTAGTGCCAAAAACCTTCAGTCCCAGTACCACACACTTTAGATTCAGCCAGCTCCAAATAGCCCCACCTATGAGCACCAGAGGCTTTGAGGGAACCTCGGTACACCAACAATACCACACCTCTAACTAGACCCTGCCTGACGGCAAATCAGCAGTGAACTCACCAGTAGACTAATCCACTGATGAGTAGGGTTACCTCAAAATCTGATCATCTTCCAAACACATGAGATATATTCCAGATCTAAATCCTAACAAGGAAGTACTAAGTACTTAAGTACTAAATATTTCAACAGCTAGCAACCGGCATAGCAAAAATCATGAAAGAACCAAAGTATAAAACATTGCTATTTCCTTGTTATTGCTTTTCTTTTAATTTGTGTACATATGATCATTTTATATTTGAAAGTCAAAGATATATCCTGACATATTTTAAAATTAAATTTATACAGAGGAGGATCTTACAGTGAATAGGAACAATACTTCTGTAAAAATCAATTCAAAATGAATTACAGATGTTAATGTTATAGATAAAACTATAAAACTTAAAAAATATAAAACAGGAAAATATCTTCAAGATCTCGAACTAGGTAAAAGTAGTTGGTCCTGACAACCAAAGCAAGATTTTGAAAACAAAAATCTGATAAACTGAATTTCATTAAGTTTAAAACTTGTTCTCCAGAAACCCATGTAAAATATAAAGACAAGTTAGATATTGGGAAAAATATTTGCAATCATATATCCAACAAACAAATAAAACCTAGAATTTACAAAGGATTGTCAAGTCAAGAGTTATGTGAAAATAAACTAATTATAAAATTGACCAAAGATGCAAAAGCACATGTCATTAAATAGTACAAGAAGGTTGCAATAAGCCCATGAAAAGATGATCTAGCTCTCTGGGCAAGACAAATTAAAGCCACCATAAGATATTTCTACATAGCTATCGGGACAGCTAAAATGATAGCATGTCAATGCAAAAAGCAGGCAGAGTTGTGAAGAAGCAGAATCATTGTTGGATTGCTGGTAATAGCATAAAATAGTCCAGGCATTCTAGAAACCAGATTGGCACTTTCTTAAGAAGTTAAACACACAATTGCTATATGACTCAGCAATTATCTTTTTTATCATTTATCTCAGAGAGATGAAAACATTTTGACATGCAACCTGAGCATGACTGTTATTCATAACAGGCAACAACTGAAAACAGCCAATGTCCTTCAATGGGTGGTTGGTTAGACAAATGATAACATATAACCACCATGGACTACTGTTCCGTGAAACACAATAATGATCCTCACAATAACTTAGGGGGAAGTCTTAGGGGGAAAGAAAACAAATCCAATCACCAAGTGTTACCTATGACATAATTCCATTTATACAGCATTTTAAATACAATTTTAGATGTGGAAAAGCAGATTAGTAGTTGCTTAAATTAGGCACATGGTTGGTTATCAAAAAAAACCACTGGAAGAGTTTTTGTCAGTGCTAGTAGAAGAGTTTTGTATTTTGACTGTTGCTGCAGGTTGCATTTTTGCGTCCCTCCAAAGCTTGTATGTTGAAAATCCTACCCCTCAGTGTGGTATTTGAAAGTAAAGCCTTTAGGAAATAATTAGGTTGAAATGAGGTCTTGAGGGTGGGGATAAGTGACTTTATAAGAAATGAGAGAATCATTGTGGAGATTCCTCAGAAAACCAGGATTGGAGGTCTCATTCAATCCAACCATTCCCCTTCTGGGTATCACTCCACAACAATTAAAATCATACCTAGCGATATATATGCACCCGTGTTTATAACAGCACCGTTTGTAATAGCTAAATCTTGGAAACAACTCAAATGCCCATCAACTGAGGAATGAATAAAAAAGGTGATATTTTTATGCAATGGAGTAGTTCTCAGCTGTAAAGGACTAACTTGAGGCTTTATAGGTAAATGGAGGCAACTTGAGACCATACTCATAAGGGAAATAAATCAAACTCGCATGTGTAAATATCATATTGTCTCCCTAATGTGAACAAAACACTGAAAGAGTATTAAGATCCAAAATATACAACAGATATTGTGAAAATGAAAGGGAAAGAAAGTTCTCAAAAGGAAAGATCAACTGGGATTCGGGGAAAGGAGAAAAGTAAGAAAAGATTATATGTATATAGATATACATAGATATGTGTGTGTGTGTGTGTATATATATACATCAGATAGATAACAATACTACTAATCTTTATAAGTTCATCAAAAAGAACAGTTCATACTCTCATTGATTGTTTAATCATTTTTTCATGCCTAAATCTTGTAACTTGAACAACTACTTCTAAGATAACAATACACCATACATTAACTAGTGTTAATTTCCTACTTTTGAAACTCGGTATCATTTCTTTTTGTTTTGCTTTTAAAATTAAAAAAAAAGAGAGAGAGAGAAAGAAAGAAAGAACACACAAAATGGGGAAAAAAAATGTGAGCGGTCAGAGCTTTTTCTCTCTGTACTATGTGCTGAAGATAGTCGTATGAAGATGGTAGCCTACAAATCAGGAATATGCTCATCACCAGACACTTAATGCACTGGCGCCTGGACTGTGGACTTCCCGCCTCCATAATGTGAGATGAGAAGTAAATGGCGGTGAGAAGCACCTGGCCTGTGACTGGCTGTTTTGTGAGATACAGGACTCTGCACATATGTCGAAATTGCATAGAATTAAGCTGGGCTTAGGGTCACACTTGTAATTCCAGCATTTAAGAGGCTGATGGAGGAAGATCACCCTAAGTTCAAAGCCAACCCAGGCTACATGGTGAGTTCAAGGCCAGCCTGAACTACATAGTGAGACTCTACCTCAAAAATAAGTAAATAAATAAAAACAAAATTGCAAATGATTGAATATACACAAAATAGCACAAGAAGAATAAGAAATCTGAAATAAGACTGGTGGATCGTAATTGGCAGGCTGTTCTAATTTGGTGAAAATGGATACTGTGTATGTGTGGGGGTCACTCTATGTGATTTCTTATAGCTATGTGTGTATCTATAATTATATTAATACAAATTTCAAATGAAAATTATAGCCTTTAAAAAAGGGCACAATTTTCACTTTGGTCAAAAATAATAACAAAAGAGGAAAGCATAAGAATACACTCTTAATCTTCCTCTTAGCGCTGTATAACATTATCTCCAAGCATCAGATGATTGTAGAAAAAATGACAAGTGTTCCAGGTGATGCTCCTGTTGAAACAGGAAGACACAAGTGGACTCCAGGCACCCCAGAAACCAGGGGACTCTTGATCTCAAGCTGAGGCAGAATGCATTATTGTAATAGCGGCCTTAACTTGCGGATCTTCTCATACAAACCTCTTTGACCTGAGAAACATAAATATTTAGTCTTTCTGTGAGATCATCAGTCTACATAGATATTGACAATATTTGTATTCCAAATAAAGAAAGTTGCATTTCATTTTTTAATAAAGAAGAAAAGACATAAACTAGTTCTCTACCTTATTACCATGAAACAGCCCTATTTACCTCTAGAAATATATAGCCTTACACTATTATGTGTCATTAATATATACTTATTGGGGGCATGATTCTATTGTTTTATTTGTTTTTACATATTATCTCTTTTCATGTAGATTATATTAGCAAAGTATTTAAATTATTTCTTTTCTATATTAAATTTTTTTAGTATTCCACTTTTCTCCATTTTCTAAACACTATTCAGTGGTTATGTTAGAAACTGCAAAATGTATCTGTGATTTACAAAAAATCTCATATGAATTAATAATATTATCTATTCCTACATAATATAAAAACCTTGAAACATTTAACACTCTTCTAATGATCTCCTGACTAAGCTGTGTTTAAGTCTTTTTACTATAAATGTTTGTGGCTTCACTAGATATTATCTTATTAGATATTAGTATTCTGTGTGACATTTATCTAGATTGACACTCACATTTACCCACATAACTATTCCTCATTCCTTTCAGCATAATTGACTTCCAGCAAAAACCAACATTGGAAACATTATTTTAGACATAGCTAAAGAGAGAATGAGTAAACTAGAACAGAGATCTAAACAAGACTTGAAAACCTGGGCGCTGGACCAAAAACAGAGAAAAGACAAGCATAGGCATAATGATTCGGTAGAAAAAGCCAATGTGTATGCAATTGGAATCCTAGAGAAAAGAATTTAAAGAATAGTACAAAAGACTTAACTAAATCAAATCTGCCTTAAAACATGTATTCTTTGAGTTTAATTTCACTCATTGATTGTTCAGTCCTAGAGCTTTAATTTATTTTATGTATCTCAATCTTTGATTAGAATAGCAATCATATATTTCATTTCCTTCTGCATTTTTTTATGGTAAAGTTTATGACATATTTTTATGTAAGATCTGTTATGAAGTTGTGTCTGATAATTCCACTAACTGGATCCCCTGTGTGTTTCTTTCTCTTGAACCTTGCTCTCTTTGCCTTTAGTTATGTCCTTGCATTCCTGGTTATATCTGATTGTCGAACATTGTACATGAAGATTCACACGGGTATTTGTATTATGAAGCGATATTATCTTTCCTCATTATATTTCTTTGTGACGGGTAACTAGGGAGGTACTAATTCTGAAATACTTCAATCCAACGAAGGATTTAAAACATTAAAACCTAGGCGACAGTTCATAGCAGGACAGGTTCATCTAGAATTCACCCCAATACCGGCCAATGGCTCACCAATACCATTCTACTTGTGGACTTCAAGTGCCAGCGCTTATTCTCAGATTTGTATAAAATGCAGCTCTACCTGGCTACGTTTTTTCCTCGATCCATAGATGCGCCTGTGATTAAAGGTTACCTTTCTGAGTTTTCTTCTTAGGGGTTTTTACTTTAAACTTCTTGTTTGCCTTGCTAATTCTCAACGCTTCAAACCTATTTTTCTCTGGGTCTTTCTAGTTTTTCTACATGTTCTGTAAATTATCTACCATGAATTAATAACAGCCTGACTGAGTAAAAGTCTCGGTTGTGTTTTTACGTTTATATTTAAATAATTTCTTCATTTATTCCTATGATAACAATCCTTTGTTCCAATTTCAAATGTGTATTCCCCTGAACTCATCCTTGTGAGAGATAAAAATAGTGTACCTACAAATGTCTAAACAATATTTATATTTCGTTGCATTGGGACTTTTCTGTTTTAATAGGTTTTTTTTTTTTTTGACCCTCATTTTAACTGAAGTGTTTGAAATCGCTTGTTGTATTGTATTATCCTCTAGCGCTTGGCGTAGAACAGAAAACTCCACTTCTTTGGATCTGTGGAGATTTCTTGATTGTCTGCCCTTTCTAATTTTGCTTATCTTTAATCTTCTCTTCTTCCTTCCTTCCTTCCTCCTGTTCCACAGCTGTTGTATCTCCTTTATCTTTGTTCGTACCCTCTTCAGTTTTTCACATTACATCTCCTATTAAGTGAAATCTGGATCTTTATTATCTCTATTCTTTGCTTCCTATATTTTTATCTTTATTAGTTTCATAATAAATTCTGAACAACTTTCCTAATGTTATGTTTTATCTTTTCTATTAGGTAAATGTGTATTTCAAATATTATGTTGATGATATTCCCATAATTTTTAGTTTTATTCTTGCTGTCTGTTCCTATTCCATTCCTATAACAATCCATGCTTATTTTAGAAATGAAGTATCTTTTGACCTGATAATATTGGATTTTGTAAATATTTCTATGCAGTGTTTATTTGTTTGTTTTTGTACTGGGAATCGAACTCAAGACCTTAGGCTTGCCAGGCAGGTGCCGTGCCATGGAGCTGTATCCTTGGTCCTATGCAGTGGTTTTTAAAACATACCCACAAATTATTTTATATTCTATCATTTGAAAGATGGAGGCCAACACCACAGCCTTGAGTGTGGGCTGAATTTAATGCGATGTCTAATGAATAGAAAGTGGCAGAAGTTGTCACCAATAAAATGGCAAAGTAAACAGTTTAAAAAACAAAGGAAGTAATGTGTGGGCTTACATCTCATTTACCTGCAATTACAAGTTGTAGAATGACTTATCTATAACAATGCCCCAGAACATGCTTAATTTCAATACAAGTTTAAATATTCTACAGAAATAACATGACATTTAAAAGTATAGGGACAGTGTATCTTAAGAGGGAGTTTAAATTCCATGAGTTATTAAGGTAGTTTTTATACAGCTAAATCAAACTACTAAATTAAACCAAACTAAATCAAACATTTTTCTTTTCTAGCAAAGAAAGATTTGTGATAAAGACCATGACAGATAAAAGAGAGCATTCAATTAGCAAGAATAGGTAATTTCACATAGAACAAACAGATGGCTAGCTGAAATTGGAACAACCCAGACCTAATGACAAGAACATGCCAATGAAGTAGAAGGATCCATGTCCTAATTCATCACAAGGCTTACTGCCTAATAGGCATCCTTGCTAACTTAATGGTGTCAATTGTATGTATATTAATACACAATCTCATTTTGATGTTTACATGTGTCAGGAGATAAGTACCAGAGCTACAACAGTAAATAAAAAAACAGGCGTGCGTTCTGTTTTGAAAGTTATTTCTAGAGAGAGATGGAAACATTAATCAAATAGTCACACAATTAATTATTTGACTCAGCTTTTCCCAAACTTTTGAACACAGAATTTATTAAAAATTAATATGTAGCAATATAACCCAACAAGAGATCACAAGATATAATGTGCAAATCAATGAAAGTAGACAACAAGAAACAATATCATAGATTTCTTAATTACTGTAAGAAGTGATAAAAATTTTATTCATGTGGATTTTTTCCACATTCAAATCAAGCAGAGAAAATATTTTATTAAAAAGAATAAACAAGATAATAAAATACCACAATATATGTTTAAAAAGCAAGACAAGATATATAAGATAGACCAGAAAAGACAAAATAGAGCACATACATCAATATGATAGTTGGTTTGTAAATTCTGCATATGCATCAAAGCACAAACTGAATGTCATTTATTCACACATCAGGTGATCAATCATGCAACATCTTAACATTCTTCATGATAACACTCCATTCTTTACAGGCAGACTACGGCAGATTAAAACAAACAACTATATAAATGTTATGAATATTTTCACACACACAGACATCTAAGTGTCTTTGTCAATAAACCCAGTCTAAGCATCACCTTCTCATTTCATGAACACCCTTCTTCCCCCAACAATTTCTTGAAACATTTATTTTAAGCAAGAATGGGGAATGTGTTTTAACTCTTTATAGAATAACAATGTAGAAAAACATTAATGAGTATGAACTTTAGAGATAATTTTAGTTCAAAATTATATTATGAAAGGATATTTAAGCCTTTTAGAAACTGCAAATTTTTTTTTTTTTTTTTTTTGTACTGGGCATTGAACTCATGACCTTGAGCTTACCAGGCAGGCACTTACACCACTGAGCTAACTCCCCTGAGAAACTGTAGACATGAAAAGTATCCCAAAGGATATCTAAGTAGCCCTTCCACTGAAATCATGGCAATGCTTAAAATTCCTCTCTGGCCACATGTGGTCCCTGCCTTGAAGCTTTCCCCTATACATGAATTACTCCATTCATTTATTTATTCAATAAATAGCAATGGACTATTTTTGTTATGCTAGAGAATGTGGACATGCCAAACTACAGTAGACAAGGTCTTGTAAGCTTCCAAACAGTTTAAAATTTAGGAATGCATCATAATACTAGCAATGAAATAAAAGTAATACCTGGCATGTGCTTAAAAAGAGGAAAAATAAAATATGAAATTTCAACTAAATTAAAAATGACAGGTTCAGTATTTGATCTCAACACTGTAAAAGATATATTACTTTTTCAAGTGCAATGACTAGGACAACAAATGGCATTCATTCTAAGCAAATGAGTCAGCATTAAAATAGACATAAGCAAATGACATTGGGATGTATCCAAATTCACTTGATAGCTTACATTGGATGAGGCAGAGAAGTTAATGTTTTTGTTATTAAACTCTGTGACATTTCTTTTAAGCAAGATAAGTACTTCCAACAACGCCAAGTATTTTCTTGTTCCCATTTGTAATTTCACTCACTCCCCCACTGTTCCCACTAACCCTACACAATTATTGATCAGTGTTCAGCCACCAGTATCAGTTTATGTTTTCTAAAATTTTATATATATATGGAATCTTCTAGCATCTAATCTCATTTTGCCTGGATTCTTTCACTCAGCATATTTATTTTGAGATTTATCCATGTAGCTTTATATATCAGTAATTCATTCATTTTGTTTTATGGCTGAGCAGTATTCACTGGTACATCACAAACTATTTACCTATTCACCTGCTGAAAGTTGTGGAATTTTTTCTAGTCCTGGGAAATTATAAATAAGGCGGCTATGGAATTTGTGGTCTACTCTGTGTTCAGATAAGTTTTTATTTCTTGACATTACTCAGAAAGAGTAGGTTGAGTTATAGGCGTGTATGCACCCTTTCAAAGTGCCAGCCGTTGCCAGAGCATTTGTTGTTGTGTTGTGTTGTGTTGTGTTGCTTGTTGCTGTGTTCTGCTCTTGTTAGTGAAGTATGATTGTTTCAGTAATTTTACATCTTTGGCAATATTTAATATGAACAGTCTTAAATCTGAGATGTTCAAATATCTGTGACATAATATCTAAATTTTTTATTATTCCTTTTTGGTTTGCAGCACAATAATCACACTCAACTTGGGAAGTGTGTGTGTGTGTACATAGAGCACCATCTTGATCATTTTGACTTTCCTTTCCCTCTCTTCCCTTCCTAGGTCTTGCCATCTCCTCAGTCTACTTCCCTGCAGTACCTAAAAGTTTAAATTTATTCCTTAATGAAGAATGATGTTGATGTGTTTTCATCCATTTTTCATCATTTATGTGTCTTTTACTTATTCTACTATTGGACTTTAACTTTCTTATCAGTAAGTTGGACAGCTCTTTAAAAGTTATGACTATAACCTCTATCAAATATGTGGTTCTGTCAGGGTTTTCTCCCAATCTGTGAATTGTCTTTGATTTTCCTAATAGTATAAATTAAAGAGTATAAGTTCTTAATTTTAAGTCCAAGGAAACAATTCGTTCTTTTATGAATTACACTTTAGGTACTGAGAGTTGTTTTAAAGCTTAGTGCAAAGTTAAGTAAACTTTTTCCATACAGGGCAGGCAGAAAATAAATTTATGATCTGGTGTTTGTTTCAAGCATTTCACTCTGTTGTGATGGTGCAAAAGCAGCACTCATAGCAGACAGGTTTGTTTTCATAAAGCTTCAATACAAGAATAAGTGACCCTGATGGGGCCTAAAGTACCTTCTATGTTACTATGTGATCTAGGTCTAAGTAAAAGTGTGTATTTTCACTGGGGAGAATTGTGCTATCAATACCCACTGAATCGAGTTGGTTGATGCTGGTATTTAAGCTTTCTGTAGTCAGGAAGTCGTTCTGTCTTATTTGCTTGCTCTGTCAGTCATTGAGACATGAGTGATGAAATTCACAAATATAATTGCTGATTTTTGCATTTCTCTCCTTTCTTATTTTAAAGAGAATAAAACAAAAGAGGACAGAACAAAGCAAATCAGAATAGAACAATGTAAGCAACACAACACTTCACAAGACAACCAGATATTAACAGTAGCTACAATAACGTCTCTTTTCTTTGAAATAGTTGAGCGTATCTTCACACACAATAATATCAAAATGACAAAATAGAATAAAATCATTCAAGACAATGAAAGCATTACAGGGCATTCTGAACCAAATAACAGAAAATGAACAATGACTACTATAATATCTCATTTTCCATAAAAAATTTGTTTATATTGTCACACATATTAAAATCCAATAAGACACAACATGATAGAACCATTGGAAATAGAAGAACAAAAGCATGGTAGGACTTCAAAGCAAGATGATATTAAATCAGCAATGGCTGCCATAATGTCTTGTTTTCTTCAAACTAGCTGTTCATACCATCATACATAATAAAATCAAACACAACAGAATAAAACCATTCCAACCAATGAATGAAAACATGATAAGACTTCAGAGCAATGTAATGCGGAACCATGATTACCATAGCATCTTATGTACTCTTACCATTTCTTACACTAGGAAGACTATACAGTATTTATACATGTGAGCTTGATTTATTTCACTTATGAGTATGGTCTCAAGTCACATCCATTTATTTATAAATATTTCAATGTGATCATTCTTTATAGGTGAGTAGTACTCCATTGTATAAAAATACCACAATGTTTTTATCTATTCCTCAGCTGATGGGTACTTAGGTTGTTTCCAAGATCTGGCTATTACAAATTGTGCTGCTATAAACATGGGTGCACATATATCACTGTCCTATGGTGTTTTCAGTTCTTCTGGACATATGCCTAAAAGTAGAGTAACAGTCAAATGGAACTTCCAATCCCAGTTTTTTGAGGAATCTCCAGACTGACCTCCATAGTGGTTGCACCAGTCTGCACTCCCACCAACAGTGCAGAAGAGTTCCTTTTTCCCCGCAGCATCTCCAGTATCTGTTGTTGCAAGTTTTCTTGATCCTGGCCATTCTTTCCAGAGTGAGTTGGAATCTCAGTGTGGTTTTAATTTGCATTTCTCTAATGACTAATGATGATGAACATTTTTTCATGTATTTATTTGCCATTTGTATTTCTTCATCTAAGAACTATGTATTCATCTTAGATGCCCATTTTTGGATTGGGTCTTTGAATTTCAGGGGTCTGAATTTTTTAAATTCTTTATATGTTCTCGATGGAAGTCCTTTGTCTGAGGAACAGTTCACTAAGATTACTTCCCAGTTTGTGGGTTTTCTTTTCACTCTGCTGGAGATTTCTTTTGACATGCAGAAACTCTTTAATAAGATGTAATCCCAGTTTCTCTCCTTGGTTTTGATTCACGCATTTTACGATTGTAAACAGACAATATTTGGGGCCATTTTTTTCTACTTAACTGACTCATTTCTAATATGAAATGACTACTCCACCTATGGTGATAATCTTTGTTATAAAATCTACTTTACCAGAGTATTACAACTACTCCACCTCTCTTTGGATCAGTGTCTTTTTAAATTTTATTTATTTATTTCTTTTTTGGTACCAGGGATCAAATTCACACTTACGAGGCAGGCACTTGAGCCACTGAGCTAAACTTCTGGCCGCTGGGTCAGTATCATTGTGATTCCCTGTTGCATACTTTTAGTTCAATGCGATATTTTAAGTTGACTTATTGCCAACATATTGTAAAGTCTTTATTTTTGTACAGTAGAGTGATCTTTAACTTTTAATTGGAGTTTTGGCATGTTTATACTTAATGTAATAGAGATGGTTGAGTTTAAATCTACAGTCTTGTTACTACCACTTTCTCTCACCTCTCCTTACTGCTTTACTTTTTTTTCTCTTATTTTGTATTGATTGAATATATTGTGTGCTTACACTTCAGCTTACTCGCTACAACTTTCTTTTGTAATATTTAAAGTGTCTAGTACATGATTATAGCTTTTTCAGTAACTACTTCAAGCAACACATTTCCTCACACATAGAATAAGAAACAGAATAATTTAGGGTCATTTTTCCCTCAGTCTGTAAGGTATTGATGTTAAATATTTTGTCTTCCTATAGTTTGGATGTAGTCTGTTTCCCGACGGTTCACAGGTTGGAAACTTGATGCTTCCTATGGTGATGCTGGCAGGGGTAGAACATTTAGACGTGTGGCTTAGTGCACGGTGATTAGGTTACTGCAGGTGATGCCTTCAGAAGACCTACTGTCCTTGAGAGATACCAATCAGCTCTCAGGAGAGGAGGTGCTGTTAAAAGAGCAAGTCTGGATCCCACTCTGCAGAACTCGCAGTCTCACCTTGACATCATTCTGATTCACACTCCAAGCACTCCTGCTGTGACGCCGTGGGTCACAATGTGCTAACAACACCAAGAGGGTCTCACCAGAGGCCAAGCAGGGGAGCCATGAGATCTTGAACTCTCAGACTCAAAAACTGTGAAGTAAATATTTTTTCTTTAGAAGTATGAGGCCTCAAATATTTTGAAACAGCGGTGAGAAGTGGACTAATGTACTTCTCCATATGTCATATGCCTCACAACACATTCTTATTATAGTCAACTACTTAAAGTCAATTATTTTTAAAGAGAATTAAACAGTGAGAAAGATGGCATTATATTTAACTTCATAATTACCATTTACACTGTTCTTTTTACTCAGTTCTACTTTTTTGTAGCTTGATACTTCCATCCTTTAACATTTATTTTAATACAGGTTTCCTGGTGATCATTTTTTTAGCTTTTTCTATCAGAAAACATCTTTATTTCACCTTAATTTTTGAGTCATAATGCCATAAAGTGAGATGACAAAGGATTTTTGGTTGTTGTTGTTTATTACTTTGGGTTACTTTTCTTTTTTGCTTTTCTTTTTTATTTTTATGGTAGATTCAGCATTTATTTACTATAGGAAATCCTACCTTTTTAAAATAAATTTTTATTTTTATTGGTACCTGTTTGCAGTACATGATTACATTCCTCAGGAGGAGTTGGTGCATGACTTTGGTCATTAATTCTAACAAGCTTTTGGGGAAAACGTTTTTGTTTTTCTGTTGAGGATCATGTCACCTACCAAGGATAATTTGACTTCTCCTTTTCCTATATGTGTCCCTTTTATTTCTTTATCTTGCCTGATTGATCTGCCTGATGTTTCCAGTACTGCACTGAACAAGAGTGCTGATAATGGATGGCCTTGTTTTGTTCCTGTTTTTGAGGGAAAACTTTCAGTTTTTCTCCATTTAGTAAGATGTTGATGGTAGGCTTATCATAAATAACTTTTATTGGATTGAGATAAAGTCCCTGTATACCTGTTATTTTCAGTATTTTTTATCATGAGTGGATGTTGGATTTTGTTGAAGGCTTTCTCTGTATCTACTGAGATGATCATTTTTCTACTTATGTGATGTAATGAACTTATTGATCTGTATATGTTGAATGATCCTTGTATCCTGGAGATGGGGGACTACTTGCTCATGATATATGATCTTTTTGATCATTTGTTGCATCCTATTTTTTGGATCCTGTATTTGCTGAGAATTTTTGCATCTATATTCATTAAAATATTAGCCTACAGTTCTCTTTTTTGGTTGGATCATTATTTGGCTTTGGAATCAGTGTAATGCTAGCTTTCAAGAATGATTTTAAGAATATTCCTTCTCTTTCAACTTCACTAAAGATTTTGGGGACTATTTGCATTAGATATTCCCTGAAGTTCTTGTTCAATTTAGCAGTGAATCCACTGCATCCTGGGGTTTTACTAGATCTAAGGATTTTTATTACTGCTACAAATTCATTGCCTGTTACTAAGTTATCTGGGATTTTTAAATGTTCATAATTCAATTTTGGAAATTTATATGTATTAGGAATCTATCCATATCTTCTAGATTCTGAAGTTTTGGAATACAGATTTTCAAAGTAATTCCTAATAATCTCCTGAATTTCAGCAGTACCCATTTTAATTCTGACTTCTTCATTTCTGATGGCATAGATTTGGGTTTTCCTCTCCTTTTTGTAGTAAGACTAAGGGTTTGAGTACTTTGTTTATCCTTTTGAAGAAGCAGCTTTTTGATTTTGTATCTTCTTGGCTCAGTTTTAATAATTCATATGTATGTCAGATTCTATTTATATCTTCTAGATTGTCCAATTTTTAGAATATAGGCTTTCAAAGCAGCTATATTTCAGCAGTATGCATTGTGACTTCACCTTTTTCCATTTCTAATTGCACTGAATTAGTTTTTGTGTGTGTTTTTCTGTGTGTGATAGGCTAAAGGTTTGTCAATTTTGCTTATTCTTTTGAAAAACCATCTCTTTGATTCACTGATTCTTTGTATTTGTTAGTCTCAATTTTATTAATATCCTTCCTGATCTTTATAACTTCCTTCCTTTTTTACCTTTGAATTTAGATAGTTCTTGTTTTTCTGGGTCCTTAAGATCTATCATTAGATTATTTATTTGCACTTTCTATTTTTGTGATGTGGGCATTCACAGCTATAAGCTTCACTCAGGACAATTTTCCTTGTGTCACTCAGATTCTGGTATGCCCTTATGGCATCATCATGTGATTCTAGGAAATGTCCAATTTTTTTCTTTGATTTTTCTTCTGTGGCCTACTGATTACTCAACAGTGTGTTGATTAATTTCCATGCATTTGCAAAATTCCTGTAGTGTTTTTGCTATTGATTTCTAGCTTCATTGCACAATAATCTGTTAAAATTCATGGGATAATTTTGATTATTTTGCATTTACTTATGTATGGTTTATTGGTTAAGATGGGATCTATTTTGGAAAAAGTTTCATTTCCTGCTGAGAAAGTTCCAGGTGCTATTTGGTAGGACACTGGTTAATTTATCATTAAATCCATTTTTTGAAAGGTTTAGTTCAACTTTGATGTTTCTGTTGATTACTTTGTCTAACTGATATGCCTATTTGTGACTGTAGTGAATTGAAATCTTCTGCTATAATTGTGTTAATGTCTGTCTAACCTTTTTTGACCAGAAGTGTTTGTTTACTGGTGTTCAATACATATATGTTTTTGATTGTTGTATTTTCCTGTTGGATTGTTGCTTTACCCAATATGTGATAACATTCTTCATCTCTTCTGATCAGTTCTGGCTTCAAATAATCATCCTTAATGTAGAACAGCTACTGTTGCTTGGTTTCAGGTTCCTATTTCACAGAATATGGTTTTGCATCCTTTGATTTTTTTAGTCTCTAAGTTTTATTTAGATGAAATACTTCTTTTATACAGTATATCATTAGGTATTTTTTTCTTGATCCATTTGGCCAACATGTGTATTTTGGTTGGAAATTAGTTTATTCACACTGGGAGTCAATTCTGAAAAGTACTGGCTTATTCTTGCCTTTGCATTACTTTCCTGCCCTGTCCTGCTTGCTATTAGAATTTTGGCATTGTTGGTTTCACTGCCTCTTCCAAGGACATCCTTGAGAAAGTTTTGGAGCACTGGTTGGTGGTAGAAATTTCTTAAGATATTCTTTCTCATGGAAAGACCTTAAGATAGCTTTGCAGGATAATATGTCTGCATAAGAAGCTGTTTTCTTTTGGGTCTTGATATATTTCACTCATGTTTCTACTGTTTTTTATGTTTGTTGAGGTTTTTCAGATTAGTTAGAATGGAAAGGCTTCATTGCTAGTATTGAGACCTCTTGAGTTACTGTTTGCTTTTCAGTGATGTACTCTGATTATGGGTCTTTATGACTGTCCCAAGATTCAAACACTTCTAGTAATTTGGGGAGGGAGGATCAGTATAATTGGCCCAGCACCTGGGGACAAATGGCAGTATGGTTAATTATGGAAAGATAATACAAATATTGTCATACAGAAAACACTAGTGACTAGGAACAACTATGCCACCTTGGCTATACCATCAAAATTAGCAGTAAAAACAGCATCAAAGACAAATTAGATATTGACACAGCATAAGGACCAATAATGTACAGCCTGTAACCATAGAAAAGAGATCTATAATTATAGTGTAAGACAAACCAAATATTGACACATGGGAAATATCTATTAAATGCAAGAATTATATGCCCACTAACAACAGAAAACAATTCAACAGTAATATCATAGAATTAACCATAGCACAAAGATAGGTGAGAAGAGGAACAGGAGAATGAAAATAGTAAAACTTGAAAAATTAAACAATGGTAGATAAAAAGGAAGTGAGAAGTGAGAGTGAATCCTTTGAAGGAGTAAAAGGAAATTAATTGAAGCAGATAAAAGTAACAGAAAAGAAAAGTTAAAAGAAAAAAGAATAAAGGAATAAAATCAAACCCTAAAAAGCCAATGAAGAAAACAAAAAAGTCCAATAAAATTCCTCTGTATATTTGGGTGAGTGTTTTCTTCCCAGTGTTTACAGTATTGCAATCCAAAAAAAAAAAAAATCATAGTTTTCTTGGTCCAGCTTTGTAGTCTTATGATTTTGTGAGGTGTTCCTCTTCCCCCCAACACTTCTTCCCATACACCCCTCGCCATGGCAACTGTTCAAGGAAAGTTATGTGCTTGTTCACATTGGTAGGCAGGAAAAGCAATCAGACCACAGTCCCTGTGCTACATGTAGGCAGCAAGGCAGCAATTCAAGCAGACTGCTGGACTTGATGCCATCAACTTCAGATCTAGCTCCCTGTGAAAACACATCTACATCAAGGTTTGATTTCTCACCATGGTGGGTTGAGCCTTATGTCCTTCCCCGCCTGAGTTTAAACTTCTTAGGAGAATCTATCTCTAGCTTGCATCCTCCCCACAAGTGTCTCTTACGGTCATTCGCTCAGTCACTGTGGGCAGGTAACACTGGAAACCCTGAAGTGAAGCTCTACTGTGACTCACTCTTACCCAATTTAACAAGTTCTCGAAATGGCTCTGCATTAACCCTCTTAAGTACAGTGATTGCTGCCCAGGATCTCCTCTCCAGTTCTAGCTTGTCATACTGTAAGAGTCATACAGTAAGAGTCACTTTCAAAGTAAATCCTCATGCTGGTTTTGTAATTTTCAATAACTACAGGCCTTTCTTGGGGCCAGCTCTGCTAGCCCAGTCCTTTATTTCTCCTTGAGCTTTCCAACCTCTGGATTTACCTTGAGCTTTTCAGACTGGTTCATTCTTTTCTCTGTGTTGTGCCCCTTTTCTTTGGCTTCGCTGTATTTCCCAGTTTCCCTGGCAGCTGCCTTATAATTCCTAGAAAGCTACTACTTTTTCTTTTTTTAAAGAGGGGGGAAGCAAAACAGAAACAAGGGTAGACACAATACAGAATTTCAAAAAAAATAAACAGTAAGAAATCACTATTTGATACATTACATATTGTCTTCTTGGATATAGTTGTTCAAGTTACAAAATTAAAGCATACAAAGTGGACATTCAAACAGTGAGGCTACTACTACTTTTTTGTTGTTGCTAAATTTTGTTTTTCTGGTTTTCTTGATTTCAGGTCCTTAAAAGGCTGTGTTTTGCTACTAATTAGTGGCCCACTAGTTTTTCTTTGTGTGTGTGTTTGTGTGTGTGTGTGTGTGTGTATGTGTATAAGGTATTGAACTCAAGATTTTTGCACCACGCTGTAGCCCCAGTCCTTAGAGATTGGGGTCTTGCTAGGTTTTCCAGGCTGGCATCTAACTTGTGATTCTTCCATGTAAGTCTCCCAGAGTGTCCACAGGTATGTGCCATGAGGCTCAGGTTTTTTTGTTTGTTTGTTTCTCATAATTTAGAGATGTTCTTCTACTGTGTGCCTTGAAATTTTTCATCTGAAATAAATAGACATTACTCAGATGAAGTACAAACAACATATAAATATGTGAAAAACAGTTCAGCAACACTGGTCATTGGAGAAATGCAAATTAAAACAACATTGAGATTCCATCTCACTCCAAAAAGAATGGCTGCCATCAAGAAATCAGCCAATAGCAAATGCTGGTTAAACTATGGGGAAACAGGAACCCCCCTCCATTGCTGCTGGTAGTGTTAACTGGTACAGCAACTATGGAGATTCCTGAAAAAATTAAAACTGAAGTTTTCACTTGAACCAGCTGTTCCACTTGTAGGTATCTTCTGAAAGAGTTAAAAAGCATCATACCATAGTGATATGTACATACCCATGTTTATAGTAGCACAATTTGTAAAGTAACTAAGATAATAATGAATATCTAAGTACAGGTATTCATTATGTTCATGATTTTGTAGACTCAGTAATATGAACATATGAATTGTATGAAATTGAACAATACATTAAATAAAATTCTAAAAGTCATCTTCCGTGATTATTTTGTAGAATTTTTATGACAATTCTAAAATTCATTTAGAAGTACAAAGCAGCATCACTAAGATAATCTTTAGAAAAAGGGGCAAGACTTACTCTACATGATATTAAAATCATATTAATTTTAAGGATATGATAGCACAGTTTTACACTAACATATGAATTAAACATAATAAAATGTCTAACTGTATACCCACATCTGATTAATGACAAAGAAAGCGTGTAGACTTTTGAGAAAAAAACAGACTCTTTAGGAAAAGGTGCTATTAAATCAGACATTTATAAGTGAAACATAAAAATTGACTCTAACTTCACTGTACTTGCAAAAATAAACCCCCAGTGGATTTTAAATATATGATTTCAATAAATTAATACAGAAATTAAGATATAGAGAATTTTCTCAAAACACAAAAACACTAATAACAAATGAAAAGTTGCTAATTTAATTATTAAATCATGTTATTTAGAACTGAGAAGCTCTGTTCTTCAAAAGACATTAGTAAGTGAAAAACCAAGTCAAACTAAAGGTGAGTATTCACAACAGCTCATATTCTATAAATAAGAACATGTATTAGTAAGAAAAACAAAAGTACCCAATAAAAAAGAGGTAAATAGTTAAAAATTCACAATACATTGTCAAAATTATCAATAAAATTAGGTAAAGGTGTGTGCCCTCAGGAAGTAGAGAAACATGAGTTGAAGCAATGACATATTATTAAATACCCTTGTATTAGAGCTAAAACTAAAGCAAACCAAAACAAAGAAATAAACAAAAAAAACTTACTACTATTATAAATTACCAGTTAGAACTCCCTCATACCTCAGTAGAAGTATAAATTGGTACAATTTATTTCAGCACAAATTTGGTACTGTCCACAACTATGGATTGAATATTTATGTTCCTCAAAAATTTAGATGTTAAAAACTGAGATTCCCACTGTGTTGGTACTTGGAGATGGGAATTTGGCAATTCATTCAGTCATGAGAGAAGACTCTCATCTGTAGGACTGGTGCCCTTATGAGAGGGACTCCAAAAAACTTTCTTCCACCTTTACCATGACAAGTTGCACAGTAAGACAGCCATCTACAAGCCAGGAAATGCTCATGCTAAATCTGCTGCATCCTTGAGTTTGGATATCCCAAGCTCCACAACTATGAGACATAAATTTCCATTGTTTATAAGCCACATGGTATATGATATCTTTGTGATAGCCACATAAATGAAAAACAAATTTTACTAATATGGCATCATATAATATCTGTGCACCAGGAGTTATGCATAGAAATATCCATGGTAGTTTTATTTGTAATAGTCCCCAAATGGATATAAAGAAAATGTTTATCAGTGGTAGAATAACTTGAATTATGTTTATTCAAAGCAATGCTGTGTAACAAAGAAGATGACCTGCCTAATATTAATATATCATGTGAATTTCACAAAATATTGAGGAGCATGTGTGAGACTAGGAAGCAAGCCTAGTCTGGGAGCCAGTCCCATGCATGGGCAACCACTGGACTGGGAACAGCCAGACCCAAGCCTCTCCCCATGAGTCAGCACCATTCACAGACTGGGGTGTGAGACAACAAGGCCACACCAGGGAGCAAGCCCAGTATTGGAACTAGCGCCAGGCATAGGCCGCCACCAGACTGGGTACAGCCAGGCCATAGCCACTTCTGGTGTGTGGGCTGACAAACAAGAAGTACCAATCCCCTCTCTCCCCTGTAAGTAACCAGTTTGTCCAGAGAAAGACAGGCTGTGATGATAGCTATAGAGGTGAAATGTAATTGGATGCTTGTGGTGCTTTGGTGTTTCACTGACATTGCAGGTCTAGGACCAGTGGTCTGATCATCTGTTCGGAGAAAAGGATATGCAGTGTGGCTTCTAGGGGGATCTCCTTCTAAGGGTTGCAGCCATTGTTGACTCCCCATAGTCTTGTTTTGAAGTCCTGTATCACTTGCATTGTTTTGTTGGGTTGGGTTTTATTCTCTTTTGTTTTCTTTGATTATGTTAAATCCAATGGCAGGAACAGCTGTTTCAGAGATAGCAAGATATATTACAGTAGCAATTTTGGAATTACTATTGGTTTCTTTTGAAGTCCTTTATTGTATTCATTGTTTTATTTTTATTGTTTCTATTCTATTCTGTTCTGTTTGATTTTTACTATGTCCTAAATTATCTCCAGTTATTTTGAAGACATTAAAAGGTTTTATAGTGACTATTAATGATCAATGTTTTGAAGTCCTGTATCTCTTAACACTGGTTTTATTTCATTGGTTTTATTCCATTTTATCTTTTTTAAAATAAAATTTTAAAAAATATTGTGAGTGAAAGAAGCAGATAAAAAATAATAGATATTATATGATTCTGTGTAAGTGTAAAACTTTTCACCATGAAATTGCCACATAATGCAATAAGATGTATCTTTCTAGAATTTCAGTAATTTTATTTCAGTCCTTAAAATAAAATAAACTTTATCCTCCACTTATAAAATTGCCCTTATTTTTTCAAGTATACCAACTTAATATGGCTAAATTACATAGCCATTTAAGTAACAGAATAGCAAGATTAAACATGGGATTCAGGTTCATTGTGTTTAATTGTTCATCCAAAAATGAATCCTTTCTATCATGTCTCTCTTGAAGTAATAAACTCTCAATATGGATGCTACAAAAAGTGAGGAACTCATGAATTTTGCAACCAAATATAACATAACAAATATGACATAAATATGCTGATAATAACAATGCAAGATTTTTTAATCATACTTGTGACTCTGTCTCTACATCATGCTTAGTAAAAGTCCATATTGCCTCATAGAAAATAGTTGTAACTAATTATACTAGCTTCTACCATTTTTTGTTTGGAGAAACCAATCTTAAAAAAAAAAAAAAAGTATTTAGAAACCAGAAATCCGGGAGCCTAAGACAGAAAGATCACAAAACTTTAAGCCCAACTTGGGCAATCTTGAGAATTAGGAAAACCATGTATCAGAATAAAAAGAACAGAATTTAAATGGCTGGGGATGTAGTAAATAGAAAAGCTCTGAATTCAATCTCCCAGGATGACTAGGAAAACAAAAACAACAGCAACAAAAAACCTTGACTTGAATTTATTAGGTAAAAGCTAGTTGAAATTATTAATATGTGAAACATCTTTGTAAACACAGATCAATTTGTTAATCCACTCATGTAGTACATTTTTTATAGAGAGAATTTTTTTCGCAGTGACTTAAATAGAAGCTAAAGATGCTTGGGTATTAGAAGTTAGATAGATATCTTTCAAAGCAATGAAAGAATAGAGTATAAAATTCTATACCCCAACATTCTTTAATAAACAAGACAGCGACTATAATTAAGCAGCTGGAGTGCCCCAGTCTAACCTTTTGGTTTGTTGTGCTTTCCCTGTTACTGCAAAGAGTAATTTAGAAGTTTTTTGTAGGTGTTTACAACAATAAAATTATTCATAACTCACTATTGCCACTTTTAAGAGCCAAACATCTTGAATCAAAGCTACAGTTAATCCAACTGAACTATTTAAGTGAGAAGAGTTACACACAGTTCCTCATATATTTGCAAGTTGATATTTTAATAGTTTATTGCATATCACTTGATTTTTAAGAATCTAGAGTATTTTCAACTTGGAAGATAATTAAATTTTTCCCATAACCCTGTGGGGTGGCATGCTAAAAGGAAATAATAGATTGAGTCTTAGAAAATCTACCAAGTCATCTGGTATCAAGGGAATGTTTCCAGCCTTTTTATGCCTGTGCTCAGAATGTGTCATCAAGAATATTTTTTTTACGGCTCTCTTCTTCTCAGAAAATTGTACTGAGGATATATAAATGTTTGGTTCCTCTAAGATGCCTCCAATAAACACTCCAGAAGCTTTACTTATATCTGTTTTGTTTTCTACTTTTTTAATCAATCCATTTATCTGTTTTGTTTTTCATAACAACCTAGTATACCAGTTGTACCACAATAACTAGTTCTGAAAAATGTACAGTACCACCAGTGGGTTCACACATGTTTTGATTATCTTTGAAGTTACTTTACAAGCTCCAATTTCAGTGAAAATGACACACCCCATTCTTCCTCTCCCACTAGATACAACTTCACTTTCTTGATAGAATACATAGAAGAGCTGCTTAAATACTGGAAAGTAAATGGTAGCACATGTATTATACAAAGGAACCAGAATTTAAACTATAACTGAGTTCTCCATGAGTATATTTGTTATCCTTGAATACCTCCCAACCTAGATCAAAAGGCTCTTGTGTACCAAAGGCAATCGGATAGAACCCTAAAAGAAGACCTTTCATTCATGTTCTCCTAGAAAACTAGGAAAGTAAGATATAATCATTGTTCTTTTCTACTTTTTTTTTTTTGGTATCTCTGCCCCAGGTAACCCCATTCTGAAAGCTGCAGCTATTCCATGTTATGCCCCTTTTACTCTAAGGGAAGAAAATCATTCCTCTGATCAGAGGAATTAGAATCCAAAGAGTACACAGAGAGTCTATGTTCCATTTTCTCCCCCAGCCCCCAAAGTCTTGGAAGCTAAACAAATTGTGGTAAGTGAACAGCTAGCAGAGATATTTAAATTCCATACTGATGCCAAAGAGTGTCATGGAGTGTCTTAGTTACTTCTCTTGTTGCTGAAACAAAATATTCAACACCCAAAGTTAAAGGAGGAAAGGTTTATTTAGCTCACACTTTTCGGAGGGTTCAGTCCATAACTGGTTAACTGCAAGGTGGAGTGGAAGGGTAGATGAGCATTACAGAGCAGAAACAGTTCATGGCCAGCAGGTGGGCAAGAGTAAACAAGGTATGGCCACAGATCTCTCTGTCCCTTATATCTTATCCAAGCTATTTATGGAAGGAAACTCTCACACCCTAATTCTAGTTCACTTGTACCATATATCACTGCACCTAGTACCACTGCACAATATATCAATCCCAGTGTCACACATTCTAGATCCAATAACCCCTAAAAAAAGCCCTATGACTGTATAAAGCTTTATGTGTGGGGGAGAATCTAGACACAAGCCATAACATTCTGCTACTAACTTTCAAAGCCTCGGGTACATCCTTTTTGCAAAACTCATTTTGTCCATCTCTAAAAGTTGCCAAAGTCTTAACAGTTCCAGTATTGATGAGAAGTCCAAGTCCAAAGTATCCTCTGAAATTTAAGGTAAATTTCAGCTGCAAGAACTTATACAAATGAAAAGTTAAATATTTCCAACATTCAATGACACAAGATAGGCATTTCCATTCCAGAAGTTACCAATGAAGATATAGCAAGGAATGAGAACAACACAAGATCAAAATACAGCAGAGCAAACATTGAATTCTGCAGTTCCACTTCCAGCATATTTTGTAATCTGTGGCAAGTTGGGAACTCCAAAGAGCTTGGGTGGCTCCACCTCTGTAGCACTTCCAGTGGTTGTAGCTCACATGCCTTCTTTCTCGGGCAGGTTATTGTTCACCTTGCAGTTTTCCTCAGAATTCACCTTCCTGACTTCTCCAAAGTTCTGGGGTCTCCAGTGCACCTTTGGCTTCACACTCACAGCTTCATACCCTGCCTTCTCAGGGGCACACTGCCTGACCTCTCAGGGATTCTTCTGAAATCTGGATGGAGTCCTTGCTGACCCCATAACTCTTACATTCTTCATGCATCTAAAACCAGCACTATGTAGATTATGCCAAGCTCTGCCACCAGTTTGAGAAGTAGCCAGGCTTCTTTCTCTCTTGGCTATCAGCATTGAATGACATCTTCCCTAGGGTGCCACTATTCTGAAATATAGAGTTCTGGGGCTATCAAAGCAAAATTTCTTGCCTTTGCAACTCTGAGGCTGATAAGATTGGAGTCCTACAGGTTCTTGTGATGCCGTCAAGCCATCTTTTCTGTTATCTTCCTCTGAAATACTTAGATTTTTTCTTCCTAGTCTTTTCAGTGACCAACTTCTCCTCTGTTCCATCTCTATAACCTGGAGCTTCCTTTCTAGTCAAACTCAAGATATTTTGCACCATTCTTCTGAGGTCTTTGCTCTTGATTCTCAACATAAATCTGGCTAACTGTCACCCCCCAGCAGTAGCCATGCCACTGCCTCAACATCACACTATCTTGAAATTTCTTCTACCAGATTAATTAGCCTTCCACCCTTAATATCAGTGTCAGGCAAAGTCTTTGGACACAACCAAAATGTGGACAAACGTTTTGGGAAGCTACAACATACCTCATCTGGAGTCCAACAGCCAATGCAATCTTTCTTCCCAATAAAAACCTTCCCAACAGAATCTCCCATCAAGTACAGCCTAAGACATCCCAGCTCTATTTGTTCAGCTGGCATCTCTGTATCCTTTCAAACTCTTCCACAAGATATTCACAAAGGCTGCTGAACCAGTTGATCAGGTATAGTCACAGCAACAACACCACTTCTTTAATATCAAATTCTTCCTAGTTACTTTTTTCATTGCTGAGACAAAATGCCCAACACCCAAAGCTAAAGGAGGAAAAGTTTATTTAGCTCACAGTTTGTAGTCCATAATTGGCAGGCTCCAAGGCAGGGTTGTATTGCATATAGACACTGTAGCAGAGAAACAATTCATGGCAATCACACAGGCAAGAGCAAGCAAAAAGTGACCACAGCTATTTCTGTCCCTTATATCTTATCTATGCTACTTAAATCAGGTGGTACTCACACTCTTAATCCTAGCATTGCACCATGAAAGGATCCCGGCATCACACAGTCTAAATCTAGCTACCTCTGGAAAAGCCCCACTTCTGATTACATGAGGCTTGAGGGGAACATCTAGACACAAACCATAACAAGAAGATAAAAGAAAACAGACTTTGAGAAAAAGGAACTCCTGCATTACCTCAAACTGCTCATGAAGAATCACGCCCCAATATGTACTGGACAGTTGAATTCTCAAGGGATTTCAACTCTGGAGTAGACAATTGTCTAGATTTCAGATTGTTCTTCATCAGTACAAGTGTTAAATAGAGGCAAGAACATCCCAAAACCTTTAAGACTCAAGTAATACTCATAGTTCATGGAAAGTGAGTCAGAATTTGTGAACACCCTCATAGACACACCCAGCTGTATGTTTTGCTTATTTCCTGCGGCGCCCTTTTCTGTCCATGCCGCGTCCTAGTCCATCCACGCCTTGTGACAATCGCTTCTCCAGGAAAAGGACACCGCATGTAGGAATTGGGCGCGGGGATCTTGGAATGTTTTGTACTGATAATTGTAATTTGTGTAGTTCACATGTGTATGTTTTTATGTAATGCTCAATATGGAGTCGAGGGTGGAGACTCCAGGG